>QJPP01004658.1:0-117576 GCA_003996215.1 Jaltomata sinuosa
CTCCTTTCTTCTTTCTCTCCTCTCAACACAGATAAACAAACAACCCCTTATACTCACCCCATCTCTCTCTTCGTTTGTTTCAAACGACAACATACGAACAGATGAACGAACCCAGAAACATTCCATCCAAACCCAGCGAAACGACTGCGTCGACAGCTCCAAACGATGCCAAATTCCTCCATTAATCGTTACCCTCTGTTAAAATTTCCTATCACCATTGGTTTGTACCAAATAGTGAGCTGTCCAGGTTCTAGAAGAACCTGAAAATCATCCAGGTGTCCTCAAACGCATCTTCATCCCTACAATCGCGGCTGATCATGCTCCAAAGGATTTGTGTAGGATCGATTCCGTACCACCAGTACCAACGTGTAAGCATCAGGTGAATTTAGGGTTTTGGGATTTCAAAATTTCCCTCAACTCTTATCCGATTTCCCCAAGTATTTCCCCCCATTTCCACCCGTTGGAACCCCAAAATCCTCCTATATAAACCCCCCCTCTCTCATTGATTAAGGAGGGTTTTTTTGGATAGCAAGGCTTTGGAGAGTCCTTTTCTCTAGCACTTGGGGAAATCTGACAACTCAAGCTGAAAGAAAGCAAGAATCACTATTATATTTGAGAGTCTTCTGGTGTTTACTATATTTTCGAAAAGAAAACTCGAGTTTCATCGGAAGGTCGCTCAAAATCTCGACTCATCATTCCAGTTGCTGCCCTGAAACAGGTAAATCAACTATTCTCTCTTTCATCGTTCTCTTATTTCTAGTATCATGTGATTTTAGGATGGTTTTAGCTGGTCTTATTTGAAATCATTGTGCTATTATGATGGGGAATAGAGGATGAAATCCTCACTGCTTGCCTTATTCTCTGTTTCTTCGAATGTACTCGTTGTTATCTTGACCTTACATGAGACCTTACTGATAATTTCACTGTTGTCTAACAGTGTTTGTAATTCGTATGGTTGATGTCTATCTTCTTTGATTGCAAGGAAAATGAGTTGAGATTTGGGGAATAGTCGATCTCGGGATGGGCTTTGAACTTATCGGTTTGGCTCATCCCAAGAGCTCCTAAAGACCCGAAACTCCTCTAATCTTTTTCAAGTCCCTGAGTATCTAATGTTCAGGATAGGTATGGTGTGATATGAATTCGTTACGTATGATTTTGATGGATAAATGTTAGCTCTACAATCAATCTGCTATCCCTAAAGTACCTCTCTTTCTTTTCTGATTGTTTGAGCAATTTATAGTATTCATTGTTGGCATGATAGAATGTCTATTGAATTTGTTAAGTGTGGGGATTGAGAACAATTTGCAACCTTGAACTTGCTTGATAGTATGTTGTTATGTCATTGTTTGCCCAAATAATTTTCTCTGTGAATCCAGTGCCAAAAATAGTCATCCAACTGATGGGTTGCACTGTTTGAGCCTCGTTCTAGTTCCTCTGTAGTTCCCAACACCATGGGGGTTCCAAGAACTAAAGTCTCGAGATAACTTGCTAGTTATTCTCAAAAAGACTCTCGAAGAATAAGAATAAAACCATGATTTTTCTGCTATTTTGTGTGAATCAGTGCTAAATGAATTCATGGGGTCTTTAGATTGTGTTACCAACTGTTTAAACTCGACATAGCTTGAGGTAAAACCTTGGTATTTGAGGTGTGGAAAATCTTTCCAGAAGAGATAGTCTTGACAATGTTTCTTTATCTCTCAAAGATGCTCACCCCCACCTTTATAGTGGACTTTGGGTTATTTACTGTGATGTAGTGTTTATGCCATTTCTAAATATTTGTAGTATAAAACAGGTCTGTGTATTTCTCATACTTGTTTTTTTTTTCTTGAAATCTCTCCTGTGATTTTATCATTTTTAAAAACAACCTACTTGAATACTATGTTAGTCCCAGCTGAAGAAGAAATATATGAACTTCAATCTGATTTCTTTTTTTGTTATTTCCTGGTTAGGCTTAATAATCACTTCAAGATTAAATTGTCAAAGCTTATGACTTACTGTTTTCTGCTAGGTTAATAAGCTGGTGCTTCTTTACCTCTTCTCGAAATCACAATTGTACTAGGATTTAGGCAAAAATTTGAGTTTATGTTAAGATTCTTTTTTTTCTTAATTGTTTTGTTCCCAATCTATGTATTTTGGATTGATCAGTATCCCTTCTTTTATTTCCTTCAGTCATGAGAAGCTGTCTCGAACATGTATAGTTAGGAATTCGTTTATTGGACCAAGTTCATTGATCTTTTGTTGCATAAGTAGTTCGAATCTTCCTTGTGCATCTAGTTGCTACCATTCTAATTATTAATTGTTTTATTTTCTCTTTCTTTGCCATATTCGAATATTTTATTTAGTATGGAGGCTTCGCATAACCCAAATACTAATCCTTCTCTTTCATTTTTCTATGCATGAACACCTCTTCTCGAGTCCAGCTGGACTCTTGCCCTGCAATTTTCTCCCTAGTGTCAGCCGGTATACACTGATATACATTAGTATACCAGTGATATACCGCAGCATATGAAACCTTGGAGGCTAATATATAGGTTCAAGAAAGGAAGGAGCAGAAACGGAAGCTGATATACAAGTTTGGGGGCTGAAAACGTGAACATATACAACTGGTATACGACAGTATACACAGCTGATATATACTCCAAAGATGGACTTAAAAGTCCTCAAAGGTCCACTCCAAAAGTCTTGAACCGATTTGAAAGGGCCAAAACAGGGGCCCAAATCTCAAACTTTTCTTCATTTTCCATGTAATTACTTTCAATTGTTTGTATTAATTTTACTAACTCTTTTGATTAACTTAAATAGATCCCTTAAAGAGGTGCCATTTTAATTTTATCTTGGTTTCATTGTAAATTTGTTTCTTTTGAGTTTCTTCATTTAATTTAGTTTGGTTAAATATGAGAAAAGTTAGATTTTGTGTTAACTTGCCTAAAAAATAAATTTTTCAAATAAAATGGCTATTTATTCATCCATGGCTTAACAAAGTTCTCTTCGGTTAAAAGTGGATTTTCCTTGATATTAAAGAACTTTTGTACACTCGTCTTCCTCTAAGCATCGACTTTCATAAAATTAGTTGAAATATTTCCTTAACTCTTTCTCGTTCATTTAAGTAAATATTTTCTTGAAATTATTATTCGATAGAATAAGATCACCCTCTTCCCAAACTCTTTTCCTCAAAAAATTGTTTTTTCTCTAATTGTTAATGAAATAAGTTCTTTTAGAAATTCTTGGTTAAAGAGGAAACTTTTAAACAACCTTTACTTGAAATTAATTGCTCAATAAAACTTTTTCGAATTTGAATCTTTTCGAAGAATGAATTTTCTTTAATTTCAATAAATTATGTTTTGCTGTCGATTGAGTGATAGCATTTTTGAATCATTTGTCTTCATATTAATTTTTTAAATATTTTTCATAAATGAACTCTTGCAAAATTAGTCATTTAAATTAGTCAAAAATTACTTTTTTGGTCAATTATTTTTTAAACGGACGTTCTTAAGTGCCTTAAAACCCTTCTTAAGACGTTATTTGAACTCTTACCCATTTTCTCTAATTTAAAGATTTATTTCTGTTTTTAAGTCTATGAAATTCCTTAAAGTTTTCTTAATTTCTTGTAAAAAATTAAGTGGCGACTCTGTTTTGTTTAGAATTATTTTAAAATTTTGTTTAAGTTTTGAAATAATTCCTAAGTGTCGAAAATCATTCTTTTAAAAAATCCGAAAAGGGATAAAACAGAAATGGCGATTCCGCTGGGGATTTATTTAGGTTCTAACCAAAAATTTGTACTATTTTTGACTAACTTTATGTGACTAACTATTCAAAATATTGTAATAGTTAGTAAATTTTGATTGATGTTTGCTTATGTGTTTATTTATCGCAAAATATATTGTCATTGCATCTCATAGAATATTCCGCCACATGGCATGCGATTTTATTTATATTTTAGGGAGGTTCATGATCCCATGGCCTCTCGCTATAAATAACACTTTCTCGAGAATACGATAGTTTACGGGTACGTCATGCGTCCAATGGCTATCGTATTTTCAACCCAAGTTGTCCGCTTGGGACCCAGTCTATTTCAAAGCAAACCCACTCCAAGACACCTAGCGTAGAGCTAAACCAAAATCCTATTTTTAGGCATTGACCTAGGGTGACCCGATACTTTAGGGGTATTGGGCCCATTAGAAAGACCACATTGTGTCTATTGACCACGAGTCAATAAAAGACGATCATCCCTTATTTATTTTATTGAAGGATGTGATGTCGGATTGTACAACCCATTGTCCCTCGGAGTTGGGATATATTTAGATAGTCTTTTATTCTGAAGAGAACCATCCGAAAGACATTCGAAATTTGCAAGAAGTTCAAGAAGTTCGAGAATGAAGAATCCATGGAGGCCTAGTTTAGGAATGTACCCCTGTGTGGGACTAATATTCATTTGTACTTTTCTTCCCCTTATTTTGTACCCCTACTTTATTTAATCGGTTTGTATATAATATTTTGGGGCAACATAACATTTACAAATGACACGCATATCCTTCAATTTGATAGGCCTACCTTTGGCATAAAAAGGTCACATATATGTATAGGACGCGCTATGAATTGTTATGTGATATAATTATTTTATGTGCTATGTGTGTTGCTTGAATCGAGGAAAAAATGGTTCATTCCATGCTAAATTTTTAGAATATTGTAAGCAAAAATAAATCCACTACATAAAGTCCGACCAAAAATTACTCCTCGAGTTTCTCAAGTTTCCCAGAAAAATCCAAATTCCTTTAAAACAAGCCTAAAGAACTTCTCTCCTATCTCCCAGGAAGGTTGACTTGCCATGGACATTGAAGAGAAAATGCGCAAGAGAATGGAAGAGATCGACCAAGAAATCAATGGAATGAAAGAACAAATCAAGAAGGCTAAGAAAGAGGAAGGAAAGTTAATAGCCAGGTCCGCGGAAGTGGACAAAGATATAGCCCTTATGAGAGAAAAAATAGACAATGTTGACACAAGAATAGCCCAGACAGAAGAAATGGTCAACCACATGGGTCAAAAATACCAACTGGCGCTCAAGAGGTCAGCACTACCCACAGGGAGCGATGAAGAGTCTGTGGGAGAAAATTATGAACAAGCCCAACCTTTCAATCGAATCTCAGATTACTGGGCTAACATTAGGGATGACCCCGTTTGGCCAATTAGGTTTAGGCCAGGGAAAGGAAAGATCATTCTCAAAGCTCACGTACGGGCAAACGACCGGAGACCCAGAATTGTTACATGCTCAGTTATCTTTCTAGCTCTAGAAATGAAGGTAATCATGCAGCCTGATCAAACCCCAGGTTTTTGGTGTAACCCCAAGGATAAACAAAAGATGTGCGCTTACCACCCGCGCCAAAGAGGGCATACCACCAACGAATGCACCATGCTAAAGGTTAGGATCCACGAAATGATTAACAGTGGACAAATTAGCCACATGTGAGGACCTCACTCCCTACTGATTTGTGACAGAATAAGGCCAGGAATGCCACTCACTCAAAATACCCTGATTCGCCAATATGACTTCACTATCTTTTATGGAACATACCTCGACATATACTTCAAGTTGGTCCACGCTGGTATCATCGAGCCAATTGGAAGATGTCCCGAGCTTGGCGCGGTTACAAAGAAATATTCCTCTACCATGCGGGATCTGGAGGGCATGACATAGAGAATTGTCGCACTTTCAGGATTGACCTCGAAGATCTCATAGACGCAGGAAGGATCCAGATTGAGTTCCCACCATACTAACCCTTGAAGAAGAGGATTGAAAAGATCCAAAAGACCCGCCACTATCCAAATGAAGCTTTAAAAGTAGCAAGGTTTTAGTTATTTTCTTTATGTCATTGTTTTTATTTTCCGTTGTAATCAAGAGATAGTGGAAAAATGAAATGAAAATGTATTCCTTTTACCTATTCGAACTACGTAGGGCCTGAATTCTCCTTCATGAGATACGTAGGCAGCCTTTAAGGCCCGACCCCTATCTTTAAGAAATTTTCATTTCCCACTTTGACAAGGGTGACGAAGAGTTCAGAAGTATAACATGACAAGATGCTATAAGATCGACGAGTCAACTTTCCTGATAAAACCTACTTATCCAAAATTGATGGGACAATTCCTGTCTGTCAAACCCTAGAGTCAATGATTACCCGTGGATCAATTCACCTTGACAAAATTAACTTTTTGTGTTTATTTCCAGTCAAATGTCTTGCATTGTTTACCACTTATGAAATCTTGCATATTCTTCTTTTTGAGTTATTTTTCCTGCAACAGGTAAAGAAACTGATCTGTGTTGAGAAAAGATGGCAGAATCCTCTTACCTCACAAAATCAAGAGAAAGCAAGGTTTTCTCCCCTGATCGTAACATAGGGAAAACAATAATGACTGAGGATACTGAGAATATAGCTTTAACTAGGATGACTACTCTCCTATCTAAGAAAAGTGAGTTGATTGCGCTACTGGCGCAACAAGTTGATAAGATGAGAAATGAGATGAGAGAGACAAGAAGTATGATTAATTTGATTATCCATGCAAAATTACCCACCCTAAGTGAAGGAAGGTCTCTACTTCATGTCCCTCCCTTGAATACGGCGGCACCTGAACACTCTTCCAATAATACCCTTGCATTTTCTTATAACTGGAGCACGAAAAAGTCTCTCAAATACAACTTGATAAAGCCTTCGCCACAAAAAGTCTACCCTTCAACCTCGCAAAGGCCCTATCCCATCTTTTATGCCCGAGCTAAATATCAAACTCCGTCCCCAAAGTACCAAGCTCCACCTCTAAATTACCAACCGCCTCCACAAACATACCAAAACTTTAAGTCAAATTTTCAAGCACCAATTACTTTCTACTCAAATCCCCAAACATACCATGAAGTAGATACCCCAACATACCAAAATAAAATATTTCATCCCAGTCATAAGAAGAAGCCTCCCCGGGTCTTTACTCTATTAGCTGAAAGTCGAACTCTACTCTTTGAGAGGCTGAAAGCAGCTGGACTAATTCAGCCTATCGAACCAAAGCCTGCTAACCCAGCATCTAAATTCTTCAAACCCAATCGACATTGCGTATATCATTCAGGAAGTGTTGGACATACCACTGAAGATTGCATCAATCTGAAATACGAAATTCAGAACCTAATCGATCAAAGAGTCATTATTCTCCAAACAACCTCTCCTGGTAGCAATCATTCACCAAAGCATGGAGGGGTGACCATCAGTATAGAAGAAACTGATGACGAATGGTATGCAAGAACTATTCTTAATAAAGAGGATGATCGAGAGTTGCCAATACCTTTGACTCATCTATCCCAGTCTTTCCCTATGAGTGACGATCTAGGGGATGAAATAGGAGATCTATTCAAATAATGTGATGCCATATTAGAAGAAGTCCCTAAAGCATCCATGGTTAGGGATGCCAAGCCTGGCAAAAAGTTGCAGAATTGGGTTGTCACTCCCTTCGTGACTCTCCGCCCAGCTGGATAGACAAAGACTCTATTTTGCAAAATCAGTGATGGTCCGGATGAGGCTCCGCGACCCACCCTTTATGCTTTAATATTTCTCGTGCTATTTACTGCTTTCCAAAAGGCATGAACATCCACTCACGCGGGTCATAGCCATAATTTGAAAATATTTTTTTAGAATTTCAATGAAAGCCTCCTTATTTTAAAAAAAACATTTATTGTTCAAAAATTATTTATTATCTAACCCATTTTATTTTGGTCTCAGTAATAATAAGTTAAAACCTGCCACTGTCATGTCATGTCAAAAGCTTAATGAACAAACCGAGCTAGAAGATGATGATTTTGAAGAGTATGTTGAAGACATCATGGTCCTTGAACGAACAACCAAGAAGTATAAGAATTTGGAAGACCAGAAAAGGCCCCACCTAAAAGAGTTTGAGGTGGTCAATCTGGGAGGCAACGGTCAAGTGAAAGAAATCAGCGTCAGTGTTCATTTATCAAAAGTACAAAAGAAAAAGCTTATCCGCCTGCTCAAGCCGTACATCAACATCTTTGACTGGTCCTATAATAATAGGATGAGAATGAGCATAAACATCATCTTCCAAAATTTACTGGTCAATCCAGAATTCAATTCAAGGAATGGACACTTAATCCTTCCCTCCCACGAGACGAAGAAGAATTTCTGCCTAGTTGGCAGGGCCCTTATGTTGTCCAAAGCTGTTACCCGGAGAAGCTTTAATTCTGTCTGAGATAAATGGTCAAGTGTGAACTAAACCAATCAATTCCGATGTTGTGAAGAGATACTACACCTAGAGATGATTTTTCTTTCATTTCTTTCCTTGTAATCGCATTTTCTAATTGTAATTGTTTTGCACTTAGTAAAAGCTTAAAAATTTCCCTATCCTCTATGTACGAACTACGTTTGACCTGAATTCTCAAGAATGATATATGTAGGCGGCCTGTGTCAGCTTCGGTCAACCCCTTAGAAAAATCTATCTTTTCCCTTACTATCCTGAACTATGTTCGACCTGAATTCTCAAGAATGAGATACGTACGCGGCCTTTGTCGGCTTCAGTCACCCCTTTGTTTATTTCCAACATTCTCCCACTTCGAGTGTGGGAACTATGTTTGACCTGATTCCTGCCTCAACGGGATACATAGGCGCCACAACGGCTTGGTTATATCACCCCAGGAAATGGAAACTGGGCAGAATTTTTGAGAAAGGAGACTAAAAAATTCAGAAGATGAAGGTCATTTCCAGCAAAATAAGAGAAGCCTTATGGATACGTAAATGCCATGACGGCTCGGTCATATCGCCCAGGAAATGGAAACTGGGGCAGAATTTTCGAGAAAGGAATCTTCAAAATTCAGAAGGCAAAGAGCATCCTCCAGCAAGTCAGAATACAGAATGTGCCAAAGAGCAACCAAAGTGAATCTCGAGAAAGAATCTCGTAATCCCCACAGAGTCTCAAGTCTCTTGTTAATGGAATGAGATTCATCATGAAACCTTTAACTGGGGAAGAAATTTTGAGGAGGACCTCAAAATTTCCACCAAAATTCATTACAGAGTTTAGAAACAAACTCCAAAGAATTCCCTAACACCGAGAGATCATAGTCTACTTTAATAATTCCCAGTCCTTGGTGATTAATCCGCAGCTGTGACAGATTTCTCAAAAAGCATTTCAAAATTCCTCAGCTAGGATGACAAAGGATCTCCAGAGTCCACCAATAATATGTTAGAAAATGTCAAAGCCTCGAGTAAAGAGCATTCGTTGGGCTAGCACATGACATGACGGGCAGAGACCTTTCCAAACTATCTTTTTTCCAAATCCTTGTTTCCCAAAGAATTTGTTTGAAGATCATTACAAAAACTAGTTTTACTCCTTATGTCTACCGTGTCCCGAGGAGAGTCGAGGGCGATGACTACCCGAGATTGGAAAGCATCCGGAGAAGACTAAACGAGGAGCAAAAGATCGAAGGAGGTCAACAGAGACCAGTTTCGGCAAAAAACTAACAATTTTTCTGTGGATGCAGGTTGTCCCCAAAAGTATGTTAGAAAACAGTCCCTCATTATCTGACGCGTTCAAAGAAACGCAACGAGACCAGATGCCCCAAAATTTGGCGAGAAAAGCCAAAGCATCGGAAAAAAGCCAAAGATGGTTAAAGTCCCTAGAATGGGCGAATCTTCTTGTAGTTCATAGAAACTACAAGATAAAGAGACACTGAAAACGTCCTCAAGTCCCCAAATCGATCGGGACATTTCGTTCAGTTTTGAATTGGGACACCAAACAAGAGAGCGACGACATTCTCTGCCAATTTTCGACAAGTCAAAAATTACCACGAATAGACGATGTTCAAAGACGGTATTTATGGCTGTCCCCAGAAATGGACACGACCATTTCATTCACATTTCAAATGAAAGTCTATTTTGATTAGCTTCATAAACGTCGTCTTTAAAGTTTTTCAAATTTGATTGTGGTCGCTAGTAAGAGCGACATCGTGTCTACTAACTGTTTGCCTTGAGCACAAGTAACCATAAAGGAGTTGACATGACAAAATAAAGACCAGAGGTGATGTTTTCTATGACTTCCCATGGTCCATTGCATCATACGGCACTACATTGCATCATATTTTGCATTCATATTGCACCATGTCATATTGCATCATACTGCATTGCATCACATTGCATCATACTGCATTACATGACATAAGCATTTTGTCGCATCATATTATGTCATATCGCATTGCATCATATTATATTATGTTGCATTGTATTGTATGGCATCATATCGCAGGAACCATGTCAAGAGGAGCATATCATATTTGCATGTCGAGAGGACCATGTCACGAGGGCCATCATATTTGCATGTCACGGGACCATGCCATGAGGGCCATCATATTTGCATGTCGCGAGGACCATGCCACGAGGGCCATCATATTTGCATGTTGCGAGGACCATGCCATAAGGGTCATCATATTTGCATGTTGCGAGGACCATGCCACGAGGGCCATCATATTTGCATATCAAGAGGACCATGCCACGAGGGCCATTGCATTTGCATGTCGTGAGGACCATGTCACGAGGACCATTGCATGATCATCCACATTATCATTCAATACCGCAGATACACATCCCCTGCGAAGACTATTTTCCTCTACCTATCGGTTGCAAAGAGGATGACATTCATAGGCGTCCCTAAGTCGCACTTGCTGTGCAGGATCGACCCTCAACATGCTTATATCCGAGATCATGTGAGACGGTGGAGTATAACGTTGCGAATATCATTATCATCATTCATTATGCTGATTCTGGCACTCAGCAGCTTATATCTGATATTGCGTAAGACGGAGGAGTCTGACGTTAAGGGTATATTTGCTCTATTATTATGCCAAATCTGGCATTCAGCATATTTATATCTGATATCGTGTAAGACGGAGAAGTCTGGTGTTTAGGGTATATTTGCTCCTTTATTATGTCAAATCTGGCATTCACTATATTTATATTCGATATCGCATAAGACGGGGGAGTCTAACATTGAGGATATTATTATTATTTATTATGCCAAGTCTGGCATTCAACATATTTATGTCTGATATCGCGTAAGATGGAGGAGTCTGACGTTGAGGGTATATTTGCTCCTTTATTATGCCAAATCTGGCATTCAACATATTTATATCCGTTATCACGTAAGATATAGGAGTCTAACGTTGAGGATATTATTATTATTTATTATGCCAAGTCTGGCATTCAGCATATTTATGTCCGATATCGCGTGAGATGGAAGAGTCTGACATTGAGGGTATATTTGCTCCTTTATTATGCCAAATTTGGCATTCAGCATATTTATATCCGATATCGCGTAAGAAGGAGGAGTCTAACATTGATGATATTATTATTATTTATTATGCCAAGTCTGGCATTCAGCATATTTATGTCTGATATCGCGTAAGACAGAAGAGTCTGACATTGAGGGTATATTTACTCCTTTACTATGCCAAATCTGGCATTCAACATATTTATATCCGATATCGCGTAATATGGAGGAGTCTGACGTTGAGGATATTTATGCACTCTTATTCGAAAGCGTTGATCTCCAGAAGATGCAGCTATATTTAATCGTGTGGCAAAGGCTTTATCACCCCCGATAAGTAAATATTGCTTGCCATTGAGGTCAAAAGCATATAGTCTGAAGGATGTCTGTAAGACGCCATCTAAATCGGATGATGTACTGGATTTCCTCAAAATTAGAAGGCCAAAGGTCGTCTATAAGTCACAACGATATCTAAAACTGGATAGTGTGCAAGATTGCCCAAAACTAGACAGACTAAGAGTTATCTGTAAAACACAGTGTATCTGAAACCGGATAGTGTGCAAGATAACCTGAAGATTAACGGTCAAGGGTAATGCGTAAGTTGTAATAATATTCGAAATTGGGTAAAAGTGCAAGACTACCAAAAATTGATAGTCCAAGGGTTATCTATAAGCTACGACATATCCACGTTGATATTGTGCAGGACTACCCAAAGTCTAGCAATTCAAGGAAAATCTATAAGTCGCGTTATATCCAAGATCGGATAAAAGTGCAGGATTACCCTAAAGCTGGAAATTCAAAGGACATCTGTAAGCCGCCTCTATCCAAAGTCAGATGATGTGCAAGATTACTCGAAGTTGACAAATCAAAGGCATCTGTAAGCCGCCTCTATCCAAAGTCGGATGATGTGCTAGACTACCCAAAGCCTGACAATTCAAGGAACATCTGTTGGTCATGTCAATACAGATAATGCATGAGACTTACCCTAAATACATATGCAAAGACCGCTACCAATAGCCAAGAAGGTCATCATGTTCAAAAGAACACCGCAAATGGTTGCAAGTACCGTCACGTCAAACGACCACAAAGGTTGTCATATTCAAAGATCACCACATTCAACCGCCATAGAGTTAGATTATCTAACACTTTAAGGCCGCAACAATGGAAATGTCCAAATCTAACACTTCTAAGCTGCAACAACGGGAATGCGCAAAGTGTTTAAGTCGCAGCAATGGGAATGCGCAAATCTAAAATTTCTAAGCTGCAGCAACGGAAATGCGCAAAGTGTTTAAGTTGCAACAATGGGAATGCGCACCATGAAATCCTATCTGATAGCCCAGAACGCTATCATGTTTAATCATCATGGAAATTTCTATTCCCTAAAGACAGAGACAAACAGAGATAATGTCCGATTCAGAAACAACGGACGTAGAACAAATAAGGTACAAGGCTATCTCTCCTTATTGAGCTATTTTACTACTAACAATATTTTCGAAATATTGCCAAGAACATCCAAGAGGATAGAAATATCTAAGAAGAACAATAGGCATGAAATGCGGTGAAAAGACGTCATCACACAGGATTCGAACATAATTCAAGGATGAGGTATGACAAAGAAACTATCTCTCCAAATGAAATTACTTTACCACTAACCATTTTGTTTTGAGATGTTGTCGAGAGCATTCGAGAAGGATGAAATTCTCAAAACAAAACCACAGGTGCGAACTACACCAAAAAGGACGCATCACAATGTGGAACTTTTTCTTAGCAGCAAACTGGGACACAGTCTAGAAAGGAATGTCAAACTTTCTGGATGCGAGTTGAGAATCGACTTCCACTTAAATCAAACCACACCCCTACCAGAAGGCATGTGGGTATTTCCTATCGTTGAGGTCTTAGTTTCGCATCCAGGGTATTTTCTGAACCAACTCTGGAAACATTTTCCTTTCTTCTCAAATTCGGGTGACAATGCACCTCGAGCTTTAGAAATTATGTCCAGGTAAAATCTTATTTATGGATGTGAAGAGCTCCACATTCATAGTTGATAGGTTACAAGCCTCTTTTCCATAACTCAATTACTTGTCACTCATCCCGAGCCAAAGGTTGTCTTAACATAAAGATTACCTTTTTCACCGATTGAGTCAAACTACAAGCAACCTGATTCCTAAGTCTTGGAATATGTAGGCGGTCTCTATGTTGAAAACTCAGCTGAATTCCAAACTCCCCCAATCCTCTTACTCCCCAGCTTTCCGATCTCTCTGTACTCTGAAATCGAGAAAGTTTGGAATTCCTTAAAAATCGTGCGTAAAATCAAGTATTTTTGAACTACAAGTGTCCTGAATTCTCATGTAACCTGAGATATGTAGGAAACTCGATACAAGAGTTTGGCCATAATTCCTTTAAATTCGTGCTAAAATCAATCGCTTCCAAAAGATGAACTAGTGGTCGGATCAAATTGGGATCGTCAATTCCCTTTGCCCAGGGTTCATTACACTCACCCTACCTAAAGGGAGAGGCAGCTGTTGACACCCATTTTTTACCCTCCACATTATGAATTAACCTTGAGCCCGTTGATTTTTAAATAATTTTTGAAAATAATTGTTTTGTGAAAAAGGGTAAAATATTTTCAAAATTGGCTTTATAATAGTTTTGAGTAAGAATTTATATTTTTCATATCTAATTAAGAGAAATTTATATGAGTTTACTTAAAGAATTATTTTAAAATTTAATTTCATAAGAAAATTCTTTTTAAATTTAAAACGCTTAATTTTTCTCCAAATTATTTAAAATGAGAGATTAATTGAATAAATTAATTTTCATAATTGTGAGTGAAGAAATTATGCGTTAAATACAATAATTATTTCAAATCTTTTAAATTTAAAGACGCTCAAGCAATTAATTTTAATTCGTCTCTATTTTAATTCTAGCCTAAATTCCTTAAAATTATTTAAATTTTAGCCAAATTCACCTATTTATTCCTAGGGCCACATTTGCAAATCTTCAATAGCCCTTATAACTCCCATGTCTGCCAGCCGATTTGGGCCAACAAACAATGCCAACCCGATGGCCCACTTCTTTTTCCCCCAAGCCCACTCCAAATTACCCCAAAACCCTGTCCAGCCCACACCCCTAAATACTCTCCTTTCTTCTTTCTCTCCTCTCAACACAGATAAACAAACAACCCCTTATACTCACCCCATCTCTCTCTTCGTTTGTTTCAAACGACAACATACGAACAGATGAACGAACCCAGAAACATTCCATCCAAACCCAGCGAAACGACTGCGTCGACAGCTCCAAACGATGCCAAATTCCTCCATTAATCGTTACCCTCTGTTAAAATTTCCTATCACCATTGGTTTGTACCAAATAGTGAGCTGTCCAGGTTCTAGAAGAACCTGAAAATCATCCAGGTGTCCTCAAACGCATCTTCATCCCTACAATCGCGGCTGATCATGCTCCAAAGGATTTGTGTAGGATCGATTCCGTACCACCAGTACCAACGTGTAAGCATCAGGTGAATTTAGGGTTTTGGGATTTCAAAATTTCCCTCAACTCTTATCCGATTTCCCCAAGTATTTCCCCCCATTTCCACCCGTTGGAACCCCAAAATCCTCCTATATAAACCCCCCCTCTCTCATTGATTAAGGAGGGTTTTTTTGGATAGCAAGGCTTTGGAGAGTCCTTTTCTCTAGCACTTGGGGAAATCTGACAACTCAAGCTGAAAGAAAGCAAGAATCACTATTATATTTGAGAGTCTTCTGGTGTTTACTATATTTTCGAAAAGAAAACTCGAGTTTCATCGGAAGGTCGCTCAAAATCTCGACTCATCATTCCAGTTGCTGCCCTGAAACAGGTAAATCAACTATTCTCTCTTTCATCGTTCTCTTATTTCTAGTATCATGTGATTTTAGGATGGTTTTAGCTGGTCTTATTTGAAATCATTGTGCTATTATGATGGGGAATAGAGGATGAAATCCTCACTGCTTGCCTTATTCTCTGTTTCTTCGAATGTACTCGTTGTTATCTTGACCTTACATGAGACCTTACTGATAATTTCACTGTTGTCTAACAGTGTTTGTAATTCGTATGGTTGATGTCTATCTTCTTTGATTGCAAGGAAAATGAGTTGAGATTTGGGGAATAGTCGATCTCGGGATGGGCTTTGAACTTATCGGTTTGGCTCATCCCAAGAGCTCCTAAAGACCCGAAACTCCTCTAATCTTTTTCAAGTCCCTGAGTATCTAATGTTCAGGATAGGTATGGTGTGATATGAATTCGTTACGTATGATTTTGATGGATAAATGTTAGCTCTACAATCAATCTGCTATCCCTAAAGTACCTCTCTTTCTTTTCTGATTGTTTGAGCAATTTATAGTATTCATTGTTGGCATGATAGAATGTCTATTGAATTTGTTAAGTGTGGGGATTGAGAACAATTTGCAACCTTGAACTTGCTTGATAGTATGTTGTTATGTCATTGTTTGCCCAAATAATTTTCTCTGTGAATCCAGTGCCAAAAATAGTCATCCAACTGATGGGTTGCACTGTTTGAGCCTCGTTCTAGTTCCTCTGTAGTTCCCAACACCATGGGGGTTCCAAGAACTAAAGTCTCGAGATAACTTGCTAGTTATTCTCAAAAAGACTCTCGAAGAATAAGAATAAAACCATGATTTTTCTGCTATTTTGTGTGAATCAGTGCTAAATGAATTCATGGGGTCTTTAGATTGTGTTACCAACTGTTTAAACTCGACATAGCTTGAGGTAAAACCTTGGTATTTGAGGTGTGGAAAATCTTTCCAGAAGAGATAGTCTTGACAATGTTTCTTTATCTCTCAAAGATGCTCACCCCCACCTTTATAGTGGACTTTGGGTTATTTACTGTGATGTAGTGTTTATGCCATTTCTAAATATTTGTAGTATAAAACAGGTCTGTGTATTTCTCATACTTGTTTTTTTTTTCTTGAAATCTCTCCTGTGATTTTATCATTTTTAAAAACAACCTACTTGAATACTATGTTAGTCCCAGCTGAAGAAGAAATATATGAACTTCAATCTGATTTCTTTTTTTATTATATCCTGGTTAGGCTTAATAATCACTTCAAGATTAAATTGTCAAAGCTTATGACTTACTGTTTTCTGCTAGGTTAATAACCTGCTGCTCCTTTACCTCTTCTCGAAATCACAATTGTCCTAGGATTTAGGCAAAAATTTGAGTTTATGTTAAGATTCTTTTTTTCCTTAATTGTTTTGTTCCCAATCTATGTATTTTGGATTGATCAGTATCCCTTCTTTTATTTCCTTCAGTCATGAGAAGTTGTCTCGAACATGTATAGTTAGGAATTCATTGATTGGACCAAGTTCATTGATCTTTTAATGCATAAGTAGTTCGAATCTTCCTTGTGCATCTAGTTGCTACCATTCTAATTATTAATTGTTTTATTTTCTCTTTCTTTGCCATATTCGAATATTTTATTTGGTATCGAGGCTTCGCATAACCCAAATACTAATCCTTCTCTTTCATTTTTTTATGCATGAACACCTCTTCTCGAGTCCAACTGGACTCTTGCCCTGTATTTTTCTCCCTAGTGTTAGCCGGTATACACTGATATACATTAGTATACCAGTGATATACAGCAGCATACGAAACCTTGGAGGCTAATATATAGGTTCAAGAAAGGAAGGAGCAAAAAGGGAAGCTGATATACAAGTTTGGGGGCTGAAAACATGAACATATACAGCTGGTATACCACAGTATACACAGCTGATATATACTTCAAAGATGGACTTAAAAGTCCACAAAGGTCCAGTCCAAAAGTCTTCGACAGATTTGAATGGGCCAAAACAGGGGCCCAAATCTCAAACTTTTCTTCATTTTCCATGTAATTACTTGCAATTGTTTGTATTAATTTTACGAACTCTTTTAATTAACTTAAATAGATCCCTTAAAGAAGTGTCATTTTAATTTTATCTTGGTTTTATTATAAAAAATTTTCTTTCAAGTTTCGTCATTTAATTTAGTTTGGTTAAATATGAGAAAGGTTAGATTTTGTGTTTACTTGCCTAAAAAGTGAATTTTTCAAATAAAATGGCTATTTATTCATCTATGGCTTAACAACGTTCTCTTCGGTTAAAAGTGGATTTTCCTTGATATAAAAGAACTTTTGTAAACTCGTCTTCCTCTAAACGATGACTTTCATAAAATTAGTTAAAATAATTCCTTAGCTTTTTCTCGTTCATTTAAGTTAATATTTTCTTGAAATTATTATTTGATAGAATAAGATCACCCTCTTCCCAAACTCTTTTCCTCAAAGAATTGCTTTTTCTCTAATTGTTAATAAAATAAGTTCTTTTATAAATTCTTGGTTAAAGAGGAAACTTTTAAACAACCTTTGCTTGAAATTAATTGCTCAATAAAACTTTTTCGAATTTGAATCTTTTCAAAGAATGTATTTTTTTAATTTCAATAAATTATGTTTTGCCGTGGATTTAGTGATAACATTTTTGAATCATTTGTCTTCATATTAATTTTTTAAATATTTTTCATAAATAAACTCTTGCAAAAGTAGTCATTTAAGTTAGTCAAAAATTGCTTTGGTCAACCATTTTTTAAACGGACGTTCTTAAGTGCCTTAAAATCCTTTTAAAATGTTATTTGAACCCTTACCCATTTTCTCTAGTTTTAAAGATTTATTTCTGTTTTTAAGCCTTTGAAATTCCTTAAAGTTTTCTTAATTTCTTATAAAAAATTAAGTGGCGACTCTGTTTTGTTTAGAATTATTTTGAAATTTTCTTTAAGTTTTGAAATAATTTCTAAGTGTCGAAAATCATTCTCTTAAAAAATTCGAAAAGGGATAAAACACTTTGTCCTTTTTGTGGCAGTGACTATATCACTGTATCAGCATGCCTCTTGATTCATATCCTTTTCCATCTTGACATTGTATTTGTGGTTTGTGTTAATTATGAAAATTATCCTTTAGGTATGAACTAGAAAGTTATTTCTAACATAGTTCTTGATTCTCTTAATTATTGGGTTTTGGCCCTACTTGATATAGGACTTTGGTCCTTCATAATATTTAACTATGCTTGGCGTGACGGCATGCCATACATATTGGATAAAATTTATTATTTGACACATCTTATGAAATAGTTCTATTACTCTGAGATGCCATTAATTTAGAAGGGAACTAGAGAAATCGATGGCTCTAAGCCCAAAGTTTATACACCACTTAGCTTTATGCTTAGCGATAGCTATTTTCTATCGTAGGTGATGTTCGAGAGAATACTTGAAGATGACTATTTGAAGTAGGCTTTTTGGAGCTTTTAAGAAGACCACATTTGCATATAAGCGTCTACTTTTTGTAGTAATTCTGAGACTTGTACATTATCCATGTGTTACACATATATATATATATATGTAATTTTGGAGGTTTGTTTGATCTTAGACCGTAGCTTGTAACTTAAATTTTGTAGCTTGTTTGGCTGTTTTAGGGTGTATAAGTCTATGTCTTGTAATGTACTAAACTTATATTTTATTTTGTAATTATGTATGAATGAAGAACTAGTTAACTTTTGATACTTGAAAGTTTGGTGATAAGTTATAATATGAGTCTATAGTTGTGTGAAATCACAAATGAAATTTCGTAAGGTACATGCTTGATTATTTTTGAAAGGTTCCATCATAATAAATTGAAACTCTTATGTTGTTTTAATTGAGAGTATATGAGTTATTAATTTGCAAAATATTGCAGCTTTAACCTTTTTCGAGTGGCCCTAATTCCTCTATTAAATGATAATGAATATGTCTTAAATTAAGTTCTTTTAAATGTTATAAGTGTTATATCAGTTTTTGTTTCAGACTTGTGATATGTCGTAGTTTTACAATACTTTTGATGCTTACAACATAGAATTGTTGTACATTATTTTGCACTTTTTTAGTAGATATAGTATATTTTTGTGAGTTGTACAGAAAAACAGGGTCCGCAATCAAAGAGTTGGATTTATGCTAAAAAATAGCTAAGTCAAGAAAAACAGTTGGAATGATGGTCCATGGTTCAAGACCACAGATCCATATCATTAATCATGAAAAGAGATCTGTAGAGGTGAAGTGTAAGGCTAAAATCATGAGTCAGTCTACCAATCGTAGTTCCAAATGATGACCCATCCTGTGAGTCATAGATCTGGCCTCCTGCAGACATGCAAAAATGGAAGCTAAAACCACGAGTGGGTCTACTGGATGTAGTTCCAAACTATGGATCAGTCCTGTTACCCATAGAAAATGGCCAGAGAAGATGCAAAATAGGGTTGGAACCACAGGTCAATCAATGAATCCTAGTTCCATTCCATGACCCATGGTCTCACCAGTGGTATCTTGTAGCATAGAGTTTGACTTCACCAGACTACAGTTGACTCTAGAGATCCATGAATCGTCATCCAGAATGATGGGCTGTGGACCCATCCATGATCACTGTCGCGACTATGTTTTCTTAGTCAATTTAGGATAGGATTTATTGTATATAAATATTTTTCCTAGGTTTTGTTTTGGAGTTTACACATTATTTTCTATCTATTATGACTTAGAAACACAGAGTATTACATTGTTCTTGGTTTTGAGAGATTAACTTATTCATTGGTTCTTGATTATTGATTCTTCTTTGATAATTCAAGATTCTGGATTTCTTTATTTCATCTCGTAAGTATATGATTATAAATTCTTCACCAAATTCTGATTATTTTCTTATGAACATGAGTAGCTAAATCTACAACTAGGATTGTGGAAACTATGATAGATTAATAAAGTAGGCAAAGTACTTAGTGATTTTATGATGGTGTTTATGCATGTATTGTTCTTCTCTTTACTTTTATTGATTTCTAGTGATTGCAAACGTTAGAACTCACCTTATTCTTACTTGTTGGGCCAAAGAGGTAAAGAATGGGAAAAGGGATTATACAACACTATCAACCCTTGTTTAATAGCTTGACCTTTTTTAGAAAGAGCTAATTTGGGATCAAAGGTAAGGGTTAGTAAAGCATACACCTGTAGATGGACCAAGTTACATGGTGAAATTCTTCTATCTAAGGGACGAACTATTTAGTTAAACATAACTTACCTATAATGACCCTCAGGTCATTTCTCTATTTTCGTGCATTTTTAGCATTTTGAGCTTTGCCACAGTGGATACAAGTTATTTATGACTTGTCAGGATTGATGGTTCGGTTCCTAGGATGTTCGTTTGTGTTTTCGAAGAATTTCCCTATTTTGGAACTCTTAAAGTTAAAAGAGTTGACATTGGTCAATATTTGGAGAAGATGAGCTCAGATGGAAATTTTATCGGCACTGTTAGCTTCGGAATGTCGACTTTGGGATAGAGGGACCTTTGGTTTGGGTCCCGAGGCTTCTAGACTTGTTTTTGGGCTATTGAGTTACTTTTGGCTTAAAGTTGATTTTGGGCGTAGTGCCCACATTTCCTTAAAACGGTCTCCGTTGAGAATTCTGTTGATTCCATTGAGTTTAGAATGCTATTTTTTATTGGTTAGCATGTTTGGTTTGTGTTCATGGGGTTCCTAATGAATCCTGAGGGTCCATCCAGTGAACCTTTAGCCTTTGCAATTCGCTAGTTTGCTGTTGCTGGTGTAGGGCCATTTTACCCTTTGCTCTACGAAAGGGTTGGCCGCCTAAGTGGGACTGCCTACGCACTGTCCCCATCGCATATGCAATGTAGGGGCACCTAGCCCCCCATTCCTTTTCTCTTCGCGCATGTGAGGGGCAGGCAACCTAAGCGAGGTCGCATACGCGGTGGACTGCTCGCGTCCGCGAAGGCCATTGCCTGGAAGCTATATAATTATTTCCCCTTTGTTATAATTCATTCCTCACCCAAAATTCTTCCATTTTTAAGAGCTCCAAACTCAAGGATCATTGTGGGATCATCCTCTATAGCTTAGAATTATTGGCTCCTTGTCTGTGACCATCTTCTAGCCCTAAATTTGTAAGTTCCCAGCTTTAATTCCGTTGTTTTACCTGCTTTAATTCTTTATTTATCTTAGCATTGGGGGGATAATTTGGGCATGTTATGTAGGCGAATCATGCTTAAATTTTTAGCATGTAGTCCTGTCACGACTCGAATCTGGGCCATGATGGGGCCTACATCACCCCCTAATAGGCAAGCGAACCCAAACCAACAGAAGATAAATAAAACAGTTTATGTAAAGAAAGCGGAAGATATACATATAAAGGAGATAGGTCCAATAACATATATATACATAACAACTGTACTAAATATACAAAAATAGCCCTAAAGTGACCAAGAAGACAAAATATACAAAAGAACCCACCAGGACATGGTGTCACCGGTACAAGAGCATCAAAAGTACAGAGTAGCTATACAACAGACTCTGTCTATCCAAAATATAAAATATAGACAAATAAGGTAGATGGAAAGCATGTAAAGTAGCCAAGATGCTGGGAACTCACCGCGGTCTGAACTGCAACAGGCCTCGAATGATGGGAGGATCAACGGGGGTGGCTCGTACTAGGAGCTGCAACAGAAAATGATGCAGAGTGTAGTATGAGTAACAAAACAAGGGGTACCCAGTAAGCATCATAGGCTGACCGAGCGCATAAAGATAATATATAATATAAATTACAGGAAAGTAAGCTAAATACATGGATCCACCTAAATCTAGTTATAAAACTGATAAAGGACTAACCGAACCAACAAGAAGGAAATAATAACAATTCAATCCAGACAACCGACAATCCAAATACACATCAAGCTAATGTAATGTTATGGAAGATGCTATGATGTATGAGTGTATAATAATATAAACCCAGAATACCGCATCAGGTGCCCGGAATACCGCATCCGACTATGCATATATATGTATGTATGTAAATGGGAAGTAAGACCCGAAATAATGTATTGGGGATCCGGAATACTGCATAAGACTATAAATATATGTATATATATGTGAAAAAAATTAAAAAGATCCTGGGAACAACCTTCGGACCGGCATAAAGTAGTATTTTTCCTTTCCTTTCCAAAACCAGTAGTAAAATCCCAAAATAATTCCTTTAAAGTCCAAGAATCCCAGTAACCATAGTAAATCTTAAGTTTGGAACCAAAACTTCAAAAATCATCCTTTTCTGTATTGGTAGGCATGAGAATGTAGTATGAGCATGTAAATTTCCACGTTTAGAGAAAGTAGCACATAACAAGGCAAAACAGGGCAAAACACCCTCCAATCAAGAGAACTGACCTGAAAGCTACGTCAAAATCCATGCTATTGCCTCGGGCCCATAGTTTCACATAAAATCGACAATAAGGTGAAATAACAGAACAAAACTACTAAAACAACTACAAGCTTCTACTCTACCTCTAAAATCTCCTAAAAGAATGCTAAGGATTCTATACAAGCTATAGCAGTATACGATCTCCTAAACCGTAACCTACCTCGGGGTCAAACTGCAAACTCGAACCGTCATTCGTGTGCCTTCCCCTTTCGAATAGCCTCAGAAAGTTGTCACGCTATCAAGAATATAATCCAAGTGTCAAGACGAGAAGAATGACACCCATATTGCTATACAAAAAATTAGGCCAAAAATCGAATCGAAAAATGACCCTCGGGGCCTGTGCAATAAAATGGAAAACAAAAATCACAATTATGCTCGCAATGGGTTAAGGAACCCTTGCCCAAAAGTTGAGAATGAACAGGATTCATTTCAGGGCCCAAAATAGACCCGAGGTCCTACTATTTTAAGAGGATTATCAAAGGAAAACCGACGTAATTTAATGGAATTTATGAGAATTAAACAACGGGAAAAAGAGGAGAGGTATAGAGGGAACTTACCAGGTCAAGGAGATTGAATAATTGAGCTACAACCGAAGCTTGAGAACTTAGAAATGGAGAAAATTTCATAATGAAGGTGAAGAAAACAAAGTTTGAAATGTTATATAAAGCACAACAATTTCCGCAAATGCGGAGATTTTTTCGCATATGCAGACGTCGCAAAAGCATAAAATCCTCTGCAAATGCGGAGGTCACTATTCCTCCTTGCCTCCGCAATTGCAGAGATTTCTTCACAAATGCGTGTCTACAAAAGCGGATATTTGTTCGCAAATGCGGACCTTCCGTAAAAGTGGAGAAAGTCCGCAAATGCGGCCATCACAAATGTGATGAAAAGTCCACAAATTCGGACCCAAGAGCAACAACAAAACCAATAGAATTTTTAAGGCTAAAAAGTAACCAGATAGACCCTCGGGATTCATCCGGGGTCCCGTGGACACAAATGAACTATGCTACTCAACAAAAGATGCCATTCCAGACTCAACAGAATCAACGAAAATCCTAACGGAGATTGTTTTAATAAAAAGTGGGCCCAATTTCCAAGAACCAACTTTTACCAAAAAGGAATCTAATGGCCCAAAATGAGTTTGGAAGCCTCGGGACCCAAACCAAAGGTCCTCTAGCCTAAAGTCAACATTTCAGAGCTAACCACGCTGGTGGATTTTCCATCCAAGGCCTTCTTCTCTGAATGTTGACCAAAGTCAACCTCATAAGCCAAATAGGCCTGAAAACATAGAAAACAACACAAAACCAAATCGGAAGCACTCAGACCCAGACCAAGTGTCCCACTAGACCACAATCCCTGCTCCGAAGCCAATAGAACTGTCGGAATTCTATTCTAAGCACGTTTACCAAGAAAGTTAACCGAAGTCAAAGATTTTCTAAGTTCAAGTTCTAAAACAGGGAAATAGTCATAACAACCTAGCGAACAGCCCGTGCACCGAACCGTCAGTATCGATAAATCATAAATGAGTTGTAGCCATTGCAGGAAAGCTTGAAATACAAGAAAAAGCACGAAAAATAGAAAATGACCTGGAGGGTCCTTACAATATCCACTACTAAAAGGAATTTCATCCTCGAAAGTTAGACAAAGGATAGTACATGAAGACTTGAAAAGACAAGGATAACAGGTCCGCATGTCGATCTAAATCTCTCAAGTAGCCTTCTCGATAGGATGATACCTCCACTGAACCTTAACTGACGGAATCTCCTTGTACCTCAACTTCCTAACCTGTCTGTCCAAAATAGCAACAGGATCCTCCTCAAAGTCTAAGGACTCATCCAACTGAACCGAATTCAACTGAAGCACGTGAGACCCATCAGGAATATACCGTCGTAGCATAGAGACATGAAAAACAAGATGCACATTGGAAAGTGCAAGAGGCAAGGCCAACTCATAAGCAACCTCCCCAATACGATGAAGGATCTCAAATGGCCCAATGAACCTAGGACTGAGCTTACCCTTCCTCCCAAACCTCATCACGCCTTTTATGTGTAATACCCAAAGGAACACACTATTACCAACCATGAACTCTAGATCTCGAACTCTCCGGTCAGCATATCTCTTCTGCCTACTTTGGGCAGTTCGAAGTCTCTCCTGAATGACCTAAACTCTATCCATAGAATCATGAAGCAAGTTGGTGCCCCATGGTATAACCTCAAAAGTATCAAACCAACCCATCAGAGATCTACACCGCCTACCATACAAAGTCCCGAATGGAGCCATCTGAATGCTGGAATAATAACTATCATTATAGCAAACTCTTCCAAGGCTAAGAACTGAGTCCCACTGACCTTCAAAATTAATAACACAGGCTCGTAACATATCCTCCAGAACCTGAATAGTATGCTCTGACTGACCGTCAATCTGCGAATAAAAAGTGGTGCTAAGCTCAACTCTAGTACGCAACTCTCTTTGAATAGACCTTCAGAAATTCAAAGTGAACTACGTACCACGGTAAAAAATGATGGAAACTAGCACACCATGCAAACGGATAATCTCACGAATATAGATCTGAGCCAACCTCTCAGAACTCTAGGAAGTTTGAACTGTCAGAAAGTGAGCAGACTTTGTCAACCTATCCATAATGACCCAAATAGCATCAAATATCTTCAAAGTATATGGCAAACTGACTACGAACTCCATGTCTATCCACTCCCATTTCCACTCCGGAATGGGTAGCCTCTGAGTCAAACCACCTAGCCTCTGGTGCTCAAACTTCACCTATTAACAGTTCAAGCACCTAGACATGAAAGATGAAATATCCCTCTTAATCCTATACCACTAGTAGTGCTGCCTCAAGTCACGATACATCTTAGTTGCCCCAGGATGAATGGAATATCTAGAATAATGAGCCTCCTCGAAGATCAATCTAACTAAGTCACCAACTCTAGGAACGCATATATGACTCTCTATCCTCAGAATACCCTATAAATCTAAGGTCGCCATCCTAGACTCACCCCTCAACACCTTGTCACGAATGATCCCCAACCTTACATCATCAAACTGTTGTTCCCGAATCTGCTCTAACAAGGAAGATCTAGCCTCAACACAAGCAAGAATATGGTCCGACTCAGAAATATCAAGTCTAACCAACCGTTAGCAAAAGACTAGATGTCCCAGGCTAAAGGTCGCTGATCCATTGCTAAGAAAGCCAAGCTACCCATACTCACTGCCTTCCGGCTCAAGGCATCCACTACCACGTTTTCCCTGCCCGGATGATAAAGGATAGATATGTCATAGTCTTTCAGTAACTCCGACCACTTATCTGCCTCAAATTTAGATCCTTCTTGCTAAAAATGTACTGAAGACTAAGATGGTCAGTGAAGATCTCACAATGCATGCCATAAAGATATTACCTCCAAATATTCAACGCAAAGACTACCGCTGCTAACTCCAAGTCAAGTGTGGGGTAGTTCCTCTCGTGAACCTTCAACTTTCTAGAAGCATAAGCAATAACCCAGCTATACTACATCAACACACAATCCAAACCAATATCTGAAGCATCACAATATACGGTAAACTCCTGATCCTCGACTGGAAGAGTAAGAATCGGAGCTGAAGTCAACAGGGCCTTGAGCTTCAGAAAGCTCACCTCACACTCATCTGGCCACTGGAAGGGAACATTCTTTTGAGTCAATCTAGTCAATAAAGCTGCTATAGAAGAAAATCCCTCCACAAACCGTCTGTAGTAACCAGCCAACCCGATGAAACTGCAAACCTCAGTAGGAGAAGTAGGCCTAGCCCAATCATGAATTGCTGCAATCTTCATCGTATCCACCATAATCCCATCCTTGCATACCACATGCCCTAGGAATGCCAGAGACGCAAGCCAAAACTCACACTTAGTGAATTTGGCATATAACTGATGGTCTCGCAAGGTCTGAAGTACAACTTTAAGATGTTGCTCATTCTCCTCTCTGCTTCTCGAGTATATCAAAATGTCATTAATGAAAACAATCACAGATCAGTCTAAGTAGGCACTGAACACACGGTTCATCAACTCCATAAATACTGCTGGGGTATTAGTCAACCCAAAAGACATGACTAGGAACTCATAAAGGATGTATCGCATCCTAAATACCATCTTTTGGATATTCGCAACCCTAATCCTCAACTGGTGATAACCGGACCTCAGATCAATCTTAGAGAACACTTCTGCACCATATAGCTAGTCAAACAAATCATCAATACGACAACATCATATATCTGTTCTTCACTGTCACCTTATTCAACTATTTGTAGTCAATACACATACGCATGGACCCGTCCTTCTTTTTCACAAACAGAACCGGAGCACCCCACAGAGACACACTAGCCCTGATAAACCCTCTACTCAACAGATCATGGAGCTTATTCTTAAGCTCCCTCAACCCAACTGGTGCCATCCGATATGATAGAATACAAATGGGATGAGTGCTCGGCTCAACATCAATACCAAAATCAATGTCATGATAAGGAGGAAGACCCAAAAGATCAGAAAGAAACACATCTGAATACTCGCAAACCACATGAACTGACTCAAGAGAAGGTGTGGTGGTACTAGTATCACAGACGTAGGCAAGAGAAGCTAAGAGCCCATCCCAACCATTTGCTAGGCGCTCAGGAAAGATATAACTCCCTTCGGCATGTGGCTATGGGCACCCTTCTATAAGATAAGAGGGATACCAGGCATCCATAGAGTAACAGTCTTGGCGAAGCAATCCAAGAATGCATGATATGAAGACAACCAATCCATGCCTAAGATCACATCAAAATCAACCATATCAAGCATGATCAAGTCTACCAATATGTCATTTCTCCAGGATAGTCATCACACAAGCCTGATACACCTGATACACTACTAAAGAATCTCCTGCTGAGGTAGATTGACACAAGGGCGCATGCAATAACTCACAAGCAGACTCCAGATGAATGACATAATAATCAGATACATAGGAGAATGTTGACCCCTAATCGAACAAAGCATAAGCAGACTAATGACAGATGGAAACCATACCTGTTATGACAACATCTGAAGCCTCGACCTCAGTCTAGCCTGGAACTGCATACATGTGTCCCCGATCGCCATGAACACCTGATCTACCTGACTGAGGACAACATCTAGCACCCTAGAGATGACCCCTACTACCCTGTGCACCGCCTCTGGCTGGCGGTGCTGGAGCCCTGAGGGCCTGAACCATCTGATCCTGTTGTCTAGGGTGTTGTACCGATGTACACTCTCTAGCAAAGAGGCCTATATTGATGCACTCAAACCAACCCCGACCATACATACTCCATTGTGAAGACTCGACTGAATGAGAATGACCACTATGACCTACGGACCCTGAATGAGCACCTCATGGAGCAGGAATAATATTCTTGCTACTCTGACCCTCAAAAATCTATAATGTTGCCTGAACAGGCCAGCTCAGCTGGAAATGCTGCTGATGCTAACCCCTACAAAAGTGCCCTCTACTCTGGGCCTGTGAATCGCTGAAACTACCCTTATGGCAGGTTCTCTTATTGCTGTCCCCATGGGCCTCGTGAAGTATGCCCTCAATAGTGCAGGCATGATCTACTACCTCCAGAAAGGACTGAGCCAATACTACTATACACTCTGTAGCCAAGTGAAGCAGCAAAGTCAAACCTGGAAAAAAATGGTGTACTCTCTCAGGCTCGGTGGGCAGAATCATAGTGGCATGTCTAGCGAACTGATGGAAGTGAATCTTATACTTAGAAATAGACATGGATCCCTACTCCAACCTAGAGAACTGGTCCATCAGTCGCTCTCTCATGCTACGCGGTACATACTTCTCCAAAAAAGTTGTAGAGAACTGGGGCCAAGTAAGTGGAGGTGAACCGGCTGGCCTGTAAGCTACATATGACCTCCACCACTGTTTTGCTAGACCATCCACCTGATACGCAGTGTAATCTACTTTGTGTGACTCGACTATCCCTAAATTGTGCAATATCTCCTTGCAGCTAGTCAAAAACTCATGCGCATCCTCCCTAGAAGCACCTCAAAACCTTGAAGGACCCAATCTCAAAAACCTACCAAGCATCTTTTACTTCTCAGAAGACATGTCGGGCCTAGCTGGAATAGGTGGAGCAACTATGGGGATCGGTAATACCTCCAATATGGGAGCCGCAATAGCAGGCTATGCTCCTGAACCCTGTGCTACTTCCTGAGCTGAAGTATAAGCCTCGTCTCTAACCTGGGAACCAA
This sequence comes from Jaltomata sinuosa, assembly GCA_003996215.1. Lineage (NCBI taxonomy): Eukaryota > Viridiplantae > Streptophyta > Magnoliopsida > Solanales > Solanaceae > Jaltomata > Jaltomata sinuosa. Next base: position 28,851 of record QJPP01004658.1, read on the forward strand.
TCGAGTATCGAGCAAAGCTGCTGGTAGAGTCATAACCTCAAGAAACCCCAATAACCGAACCAAAGTGTCCTGCAATACTAGAGTAGCCACGAAACCTGCTGGATGCCGGGATGGCCCCATACCTTCTAGCTCATATTTCACTTCATCAACCCTATCTTCCTTCTTTGGTGACGGTAGTCTAGTCCGGGTGCAAGCTGGAACCACAGCCCATCCCCTACCTCGACCTCTAGGTCGACCTCTATCCCATCCCATAGCTGGGGATCTAACTACATGTGCAAGGGCCTAGTCCTCACCCGCTTCTAATATCGTCCGAACCATATGAGAAAGAGTGAAACAAAGATACTTAGAAGTTGGTCAAGTCAAGGAATCACGATAAGCAATCAAACAAAATGGAATCTTTCCTAGGAATGTCCTATAGCCTCTTGCAGATTAGATATGGATATCATCGTACCGATCCACGAGACTCTACTAGACACTTTTCTCTTGTACTGGCGAGACTGGTGAACCAAGAGCTCTAATACCACTATATCACGATAAAACATCGGGCCAGATGACACCTACATAACCCTCTAGTAGGCAAGCCAACCCAAGCCAATGGAAGAAATATGAAACAATTTATGTAAAGAAAGCGGAAGATATACATATAAAGGAGATAGGCCCAATAGCATATATATACATATCAACTGTACTAAATATACAAAAATGGGCCTAAAGTGACCAAGAAGACAAAACATACGAAAGAACCAACCCAAACCTGGTGTCACCGGTACAAGAGCATCTAAAGTATGAAGTAACTATACAATAGACTCTGTCTATCCAAAATACAAAATATAAATAGAAAAGGTAGATGGAAAGCATGTAAAGTCTCCAAGATGCCAGGAACTCATCGCGATCCAAACTACAGCAGGCCTCGAACGATGGGAGGATCAACGGGGGTAGCTAGTACTAGGTGCTGCATCAAAAAAAAGATACAGACTGTAGTATGAGTACCAAAACAACGGGTACCCAGTAAGCATCATAGGTTGACCGAGCATAGAAAGATAATATATAATATAAATTACAGGAAAGTAAGCTAAATATAGGGATCCACCTAAATCTAGTTATAAGACTGAAAAAGGACTAATTGAACCAACAAGAAGGAAATAATAAAAAGTCAATCCAGACAACCGATAATCCAAATACACATAAGGCCAATGTAATGCGATGGAAGATGTTGTGATGTATGAGTGCATAATAGTATAAACCCGAAATACCGCATCGAGCGCATGGAATACCACATCAGACTATGCAAATACATGTATGTATGTAAATAGGGAGTAAAGCCCAGAATAATGCATTGGGGGTTTGGAATACCACATTAGACTATAAATATATGTATATATATGTGAAAAAGAAAATGAAAGACCTGGGAACACCCCTCGGACAGACATAAAGTAGTATTTTTCCTTTACTTTCCAAAACCAGTAGTAAAATCCCAAAATAATTCCTTTAAAGTTCGAAAGTCCCAGTAACCATCGTAAATCTTGAGTTTGGAACCAAAACCTAAAAAATCATCCTTTTCTGTATCGGTAGGCATGAGAATGCAATATGAGCATGAAAAGTTCCACGTTCAGAGAAAGTAGCACATAACAAGGCAAAACAGGGCAAAACACCCTCGAGTCAAGAGAACTGACCTGGAAGCTCCGTCCAAATCCACGGTATGGCCTTGGGCCCACAGTTATACATAAAACCAATGATAAGATGAAAATAACAGAACAAAACTACAAAAATAACTACAAGCTTCTACTTTATCTCTAAAACCTCCTAAAAGCATGCTAAGGATTCTATACAAGCTATCTCAGTACTGCGAGCTCCTAGACTAAGGATAATATGAATAAACCTAATCTACGATCCAAAATGGCCAGTTTATGACAAGTTACAAGATTTAAGCTTATTTCTATCTACAGTCCAACCTAACATTACGGTAACATATATCATAAAAAATCTAACTAACTCAGTCTAGAAAAGTAAATCGTAACCTACCTCGGGGCCGAACTGCAAACACAAACGATCACTCATGTGCCTTTCCTTTGCGAACAACCTCAAAAAGCTTCCATGCTATCAAGAACATAATTCAGGTGTCAAGATGAGAAGAATGACACCCATATTGCTATTAAAAAAATGATGTTGGAAATAGGGTTCGAAAATGACCCTCAGGGCCCGTGCAATGAAATGAAAAATAAAAATCACAATTATGCTCGCAATGGGTTATGAAACCATGCCCAAAAGTTGAGCGTGAACGGGACTCATTTTGAGGCCCAAAACAACCTTGAGGTCCTACTATTTTAAGAGGATTATCAAAGGAAAACCGATAAGATTTAATGGAATTTAGAGGATTAAACAATGGGAAAAAGAGGAGAGGTATAGAGGGGACTTACCAGGTCAAGGAAACTGAATAATTGAGCTGGAACCGAAGCTTGAGAGCTTAGAAATGGAGAATTTTTCGTAATGGAGGTGACAACAATGAAGTTGGAAATATTATATAAAACACAGCAATTTCTGCAAATGCGAAGATTTTTCCACATATGCGGATGTCGCAAAAGCGACAAATCCTCTGCAAATGCGGAGTTCACTATTCCTCCTTGCCTCCATAATTGTGGAGATTTCTTTGCAAATGCGGTGTCCACAAAAGCGGACATTTGTTTGCAAATTTGGACCTTCCATAAAAGCGAAGAAAGTTCTCAAACGCAGCCATCACAAATGTGGTGAAAAGTCTGCCAAATTCGGACCCAACAACAAAGCAAAACAAGCAGAATTTTTAAGGCTAAAAAGTCACCAGATGGACCCTCGAGATTCATCCGGAGTCCCGCGGACACAAATGAATTATGCTACTCAATCAAAGAAAGCATTCTGGACTCAATAGAATTAATGAAAATCCCAACGGAGATCATTTTAATTAAAAGTGGGCCCCACACCCAAAAACCAACTTTTACCCAAAAGGAACCTAATGGCCCAAAATGAGTTCATAAGCCTCGAGACCCGAACCAAAGGTCCCGCTAGACCAAAGTCGACATTCTTGAGCTAACCGCACTGGAAGATTTTCCATACGAGACCGTCTTCTCTAAATGTTGACCAAAGTCAACCCCATAAGCCAAACGTGCCTGAAAATACAGAAAATAACATCAAATCAAACTGGAAGGACCCAGACTCAGGCCAAGGGTCCCACTAGACCAAAATCCCTGCTCCAGAGCCAACGAAACTGTTGGAATTTGATTATGAGCATGTTTGACAAGACAGTTTACCAAAGTCAAAGATTTTCTAAGTTCACGTTCTAAAATAGGAAAATGTCCATAACGACCTAACGAACAGCCTGGGCACCAAACCATCAGTCGCGGCAAGTATTAAATAACCTGTGGCAAGTGCGGGAAAGCTCAAAATATGGGAAAAATCACAAAACATAGAAAATAACCTGGAGGGTCATTACAAATCCTTGTCCCAAGAGGGACATAATTACAAGATTTATTTTAAGTTTTTGTAGGCGGGCCTTAAGGGTTATTTTTAGACTCAATTTTTGGCCTAAATTTCTATATAATGATATGGGTATCATTATTCTCGTATTAATGAGTAGATGACTATTTTGATAACATGGATGGGGTAAAAGGCTTTTCATAGAAGAAAAGCTCTGGTATAGTGAGTTTGTGAGCGCGTGCTTGGCTTCTAGCTAGGCTACGATTTTCCTATTTCTAGACTTTGCTTGTTTAAGGTGTGGGTATAATAATTTACTAATGATTGGTGGGACTTATGGTTTGGATATGTTCTGAGTAGGTATTTAATCCTTATAGTTGGTTTAGAGGCCTTAGAGTAGAATTCAGCTGTTAAATCCTTAGTATTGGCTGTAGTTCTCTCGTAAATCTCAATCCAAGTGATGTAGTATTCTTAGGATTAGGGCCATATGCCTTAGCTTAGTTTAGGCTGCTTGTGGTTGAGTTGATTAGATTTAGGAGCCTTAGCATAGATTAGACGAGGTTTCCGTGATAGAGTAGATGTTGTTGTTGTTTTTATATTTATTATTCTTGCATGCATCATGTTCTTATTTATCGTATACTTGTGGGCCTGAGGCCCTGTATGCTGGATTAGCTGGACTCCAGGTCAGTATGATTTGTGTTGTGCTTAAGTTTTGTTTAGTTGTGTGCCTTAGCTTAGCTCGAAGTAGTTTCTTACCTTAGGCGGGTCCCTTGGGGGTTGGTAGTTAGTGTAGCGGTTTCCATTATACATAATGCAGAATAGCCAGCCTTAGTATTTGTTGGGATATAGCTCATGGCAGAGCAGTTTCTTCCTTGGCATATTGTTTGTTCTTATCGCATTGTTTTTCTATGTTTCATTATGGTATGAGGATTGTGGGCTCGAGGTCATAGTTTAGGCTGGTTGTATCCCAGGTTAGTACTATCTCGATATGAAGGGTGAACCGCCCTATCTTGGTGTAACAGTGTGCACTTACATGTATCTATATATGCATTTTAGTTGGTTCATTTTCATCTATTTTGCATATGTTAGGGTATGTTTCGAATTGACGAGAAACAAATGGCTTGGCCAATTAATAAGGAAATTCTTCTTCTTTAACTAATGGTCTTCAAACTAAAGAAATATTTCACTGGTTCATACTAATTATTAACTTTTAAACCCAAAACACCTATTTTTTGAATGATTAGATCTCCCAGGAGAGAATCCTACTATCATTACTGATTTCAGCTATTAAAAATGAAAAATGGCTTCTTTTACTATAACACTTGTGTTACTAAGGAGGAATTATACCTCGTTATTTTTTTATTGATTTCTGAGTCAAAAAATACTATACTATTTATGCACTTGGTCCGAGAGATGGCTTCAGACCCTACTTTTTCATTTGACCTATTTGTATATATTTGTAAGCTCCGGCGGCCCCTTGGGAATATTCAGGGTTTTACTTCATGGTGTTTATTTATATAGATAAGCTCTGGAGGCCTATGGGAATACTCTTGGTTTTCTTCATTATATGTAGATTATACTCCTTGGTATGTATTGGTAAGCTCCAATGGCCTGCAAGGATATTTCAGATATTATTGTACGATATTTGTTGATTAGCTCCAGCGACCCATGAGATGACTCAGGGTTTTATTTGTTACTGCATTAGCCACATCTCGCACTTCATTCATCTCATATTGCACAATCATGGTATTCTTTCTCAAAACCTTACTATTATAGCTTGGTTTGTAGCTAGAATTCTGTGTTGTTTGCACCTTCTGGGCTTATGGGGGTCCGGTTAGGTTATAGCTAGATAATTGCTTTATGCCTTCCGTGTTATTTACTAGTACTTTTACTTATTATGTAGTCATGACATGTTATTTCCTTTCTGACCCTTCTTTCTTACCTTTGGGTTTTATATTTGCATTTTGTTATTCTTATATCTTATTCGAGCTCAGAAGGCCTATGATGCCTACTGGGTACCGCGTGTTTTGGTACTCATGGTACACTTTTGCATCTTTTTTCTGATGCAGATCATAGTACAATTTATTGCCATTGGCGTCGTCCTCGTGCAGAGTTACTGACCAGAGATATAGGTTGAGCTCATGATGATCGAAGTCTATCAACCTCCCTCTACTTTTGGACTAGTCTTTTATTATACTTTTTGAGACTGTTCTGTATTTATTATATCTATAAAACACACCTATGACATAGTAGCTCTTGTACCGATTGATACCAGGTTTTGGGGGAGTCTTTATGTATCATATTCTCTCCCCTCTTTATTTATTTATGCTTGTTATATTTACCTTCTGCTATTTATTTGTTGTTCTTCTGCTTTTGTTTATTCTCTTGTTAGCCCATTACTTTAAGTTCCAGGCTTAGGGTTTAACTTACCTACTGGTGAGTTATAGTAGGTGTCATCATGACTTGAGTTTTTGGATCGTGACAGAGTTGTATTAGAGCTCTAGGTTCACCAGTGTCATTGGTACAAGGGCAAGAGTCTAGTAGAGTCTCACAGATAGGTAGGATCATGTACGTATCCTATCTAAGGGAGGCTACCCAAAATTCTTAAGAAAGTTTCATCTTATTAATTCCTTATTGTGCGTTTGTGGTTCTATCAAAGTCTTAACTTCAATTATTCCATTTCTTCTCAGATGGGTAAGACGAGGTCGACAAAGGGCATGGGCGAGACTTCTACGTATATTTATGGAGCATAGTTACCGGAGACATAGGTTGAGGGTGTTCAGTTTCAGTCAGAAGGCATGGGGCCAGCCCAGCCTCCACAAGATTTATAGCTATACCGATCCTTCAGGATATTTTGGTCAGGATTCTTAGCTTACTAGATAGTATGTCATAGGCCGAGGCTTTGCCTTGCACACCTAGTAGTTCACGGATTAGAGACGAGGCATAAATTATAGCCCAGGCAGCAACACATAGTGGTTAGGGATTAGGAGCGCAACCTATCGCTGTAGCTTCCCATTTAGAGATATTACCTATTCTATTGGTCGCTCAGCCTATGGTAGCTAGGCTGGTTATGACTTATGAGGAGAAAAAGATGCTGGGTAGGTTCCTCAGGTTGGGTCTTTCGAGGTTTTCTAGTGCTCCTGGGGAGGATGCTTATGAGTTCTTGATTAGTTGCCAGGAAAGGTTGCATAACCTTAGGTTAGTCTCATCACACGACGCTTATTACATTGCATTTCAGATAGACGGTTTAGCAAAATAGTGGTGGATATCTTATACTGCCTGTAGACCAGCCGAGTCACCTCCAATGATGTGGGCTCAATTCTCCGAGGCTTTCTTTGAGAAGTGCACCTTGTAGCCAGAGGGAAAGATTAATGGATGAGTTCACTAGGTTAAAGCAGGGCTCTATGTCTGTTTTTGAGTATGTGGAACGATTCCATGAGTTGACCAAGTATTCGACCATGATTCATCCTATGGAGCACTAGCGGGTTTGCCAATTTGTCAGAGGTTTGGACCTACCACTTTGTTTGGCTACAAAGTAGCTAGTGGTATTAAGGGCTACATTCCTTGAAAATGTCGATCATGCGGGGGTCATTGAGCATATATGTCACGAGGCCTATGGAAGTGGCGACAAGAGGCCCCGCCATCAGTGTAGTTTTAGTAATTTCTGGTTTCGGGATAGAGATTTATCTTGTAGGGGTTATGATAAGTTGGTAATCTACCAACTTATTGAGCATTTATTCATGAATTATTGCCATATTTTGATTAGATTTAGAGGTAGTTATTTCCTTTATTGATGCAAATGTAGGTACTCATGGTCAAAAGTAGAAAACAAGGAATTGGACCCAAAAGAGCTCAAATTTTTTTGAAGTGTTAAGCTGATCAAAAGAGAAGAAGAATCTGCTATGAGGTGTGGCTGCCGAGCGATGCACACAATGGTTGGTGCGGTCCGCACCTCCCTTTGCATGACACCTGACAAATATCTAAGTCACTAGTCTGAGATTTAAAGCTGTGCGGCATGCACAATGCATAGTGCGACCGCACGTCATGCCATATGTTGCATCACCACCACACCCGAAGGGGTATTTTGTCAACTTGTAAGTGATATTTTAGGAAACTTCTAAAACCCTTTTTGGGGTGTGTACATTATAGTTTTGGATATTTTTTAAACAATATTGAATAGTTTTCCATAGAGAGATTTTCCCAAGAAAGATAGTGAGTATATTTGATATTTCTCATCTTCTACCTTGAGATTCCACCATTAATGTACAAATTGAGCTTGGATATTGGATATTGGCACAACTATGAATGGAAATTTGAATTACCCAATTGGTATACTCTCTTATTTCCTTAGCATGAATGGCTAATTTCCTTGTCTAGGAGTATGTGTATGATAGGTATTTGAATTTGGGTATGGGTCTTGTTTAATTGTGCTTATAATTACTAAATTGATGTGAGTCTATTGAATTCTCCATGTTTTAACTCTGAAATTGATGGTTGCAAATATTGGTTGAACTTACTTGGTTGTGTTCTTACTTGAAAGAGGAGTTCATGATTTTGGATGAGAATTCAATAGTGGGTAGTTGGGATTTCCATCTAGATTGAGGCTAGAAATAACTTAATCACCAAAAAACACCCATTTAAGAGTCTAAGCTAGAAATATTATGACTTGACCAAGCTTGTATTGGTTGGTTTGTGTTGAAACCATGGTGCTTGAACAAAGACCATTGGATAAATATTTGGAAGATCGAAAGATTGACATTCATGACTAAAAGCAATGCTACCTATATCATTTATTAAGAATTTCCATAATTGAGCAAGTACCCTAACCCCCATTCGAATTCCATCGGAAATATACCCCTAGTCATACTCTTATTTGATTACAATTCCCTTTCTTACTTTACTTTTTTGTTTGAATTGGGATTATGACAGATTCCCAATTCCCTATTTTCCCCACAATTTACTTTTTATGTTATTTGAACAATTACTCTCTTCTTGATTGATATAGGATAATCTCTTGGCGACTCATCATAACTATTCTCTGTGAGATCGACCCCGAGTCCTGTCGGGAATATAAATTTTGTTTTACTCTGATGATTGCCATTACCTCCTATTGGAGAGTGTGTTTAAGTGTTATAAAAAATGGCGTCATTGAGGGGGAATGCTTTTGAGTAACCATTTGATTGACGTTTGAAATCACTTTGTGAGTTTTTGTTCGTTTTTACTTTGTTTTGCTATTTTTGATTGATGAACAGGTTGCGTATGAGCGAAGTGGGAAACAATGAAAGCATTGATGCATACATGAATGCAGATCATGAGTCCGTAATCCAAGGTGGGGTAGGTGCAATCTACCTACCTCCCACGGTTGGCAATGCCGTGTTTTATGTTACAAGCACCACGCTCCACCTCATCCAAATGAAAGGATTATTCGGAGGGGTTGTGCATGAGGATGAAAATAGGCATATGCCAACCCTTTATTTTCAACAACATCCCTCAAGAGTCCATCTGACTTTGTTTATTTTGCTTCTCCCTTACGGGAGAAGCGACGACATGGTTAGAAGAAGTTCTTAAAGGCTTTATTACCACATGAAATAGATTGGTAGAGGAATTCATGGTGCGATTCTTCCCTCTCTTTAGAATGATGCAACTAAGGGATGACATAACAAATTTCTGCCAATTGGCGGATAAGCCATTGCATGGAGCATAGTTGTGGTTTAAAAAGAAGCTCTTGCTATGTACAAATCATGGACTGCCTAACAACATCCTCCTCTAACGTTTTTATAGGACCCTAAATTCAATGAACAAATCTGTTTCAAACAACCGTGTGGATGGAACATTCATGGACCAACCATATGGTGTTGCCTCGACTCTTTTAGAAAGGATGACCAAGATGAATCGTGCTTGGCACACTAGAGAGGAATATGTTCCCATGAGGGTTTCTTTGGCCATATTAATGAATCAAATGCGCCGTAAAGATGAGGAGAGAGATGAAACTTTTGCCAAGATGTTGATGCAAATTGATCTTTTGGCTAAACACATGATGGGGGCTGGAAATACTAAGAGTGTGAATGGTGTGAGTACTCCTGAGCTTAAAGCTAATAATGAGGATGTATTTACTATTGTGTATGGGAAGATTTTCTATCTATTGGCAGGTTCTAGACCCAGGTATTGGCGCCTGAGGGACGAGAATCAAGGTTTGATCAAAGATAAAGAGCGTGAAGGCAATTAGAGAGATCGTGAGAGAGAAGGTGACTGGTATAATCACCGGATTTCAAATCCTTATGTGCCTCCACACAAGGAAATCCAAGACCGCATGATATGGAGACAACCAATCCATGCCTAAGATCACATCAAAATCAACCATATCAAGCATGATCAAGTCTACCCACGTGTCATTACTCTAGGATAGTCACCACACAAGCCTGATACACCTGATCCACTACTAAAGAATCTCCTACTGAGGTAGATACACACAATGGCGCATGCAATGACTCACAAGCAAACTCTAGATGAATAGCATAATAATCAGATACATAGGAAAATATAGACCCAGGATCAAACAAAGTAAAAGCAGACTGATAACAGATGGAAACCATACCAGTTATGATAACATCTGAAGCCTCGACCTCTGTCTATCCTGGAACTGCATACATGTGGCCTAGATTTCCATGAACACCTGATCTACCTGACTAAGGACAACCTCCAGCACCCTGAGGATGACCCCTACTACCCTGTGCACTGCCTCTGGCTGGTGGTGCTAGAGCTTTGAGGGCCTGAACCATCTGATCCTGTTGTCTAAGGTGTTGTACTGATGGACACTTTCTAGCAAAAAGGCCTATCTTGACGCATACAAACCAACCCAGCCATACATACTCCGCAGTGAAGACTCGGCTGAATCAGAATGACCACTATGACCTGTGGACCCTGAATGAGCACCTCATGGAGCAGGAATAATACTCTGGATACTCTGACACTCAACAATCTATAATGCCGCCTAAATAAGCCAGCTCGACTAGAAACGTTACTGATGCTGACCCCTAAAAAAGTGGCCTCTACCCTAGGCCTGTGAACCGCTGAAACTGCCCTGATGGTGGGGCCTTTTATTGCTGCCCCTTTGGGCTTCGTGAAGTATGCCCTCAATAGTGCAGGCAAGATCTACTACCTCCAGAAAGGACTAACTCGACGATACTATACCCTCTGTAGCCAAGTGAAGCAGTAAAGTCAAACCTCAGACAAAATGGTGTACTCTCTCATGCTCGATGGGAAACACAACCCATCCCCTACCTCGACCTCTAGGTCGACCTCTACCCCATCCTCTAGATGGGGCTCTAACTACAGGTGTAGGGGCCTCATCCTCACCCGCTTCTCATCTCATACGAACCATCTGATAAAGAGTGAAACAAAGATACTTAGAAGTTGGTCAAGTCAAGTAAGCACGATAAGGAATCAAACAAGATAGAATCTTTCCTAGGAATGTCCTATAGCCTCTTGCAAATTGGATACGAATGTCATTGTACCGATCCACAAGACTCTACTAGACACTTTGCTCTTGTACTGGCGAGACTGGTGAACTTAGAGCTCTTATACCACTATATCATGATCCAAAACTGGGCCAAATGGCGCCGACATAACCCCCAGTAGGCAAGCCAACCCAAACCAATGGAAGATAAATGAAACATTTTATGTAAAGAAAGTGGAAGATATACATATAAAGGAGATATGTCCAATAGCATATATATACATACCAACTGTACTAGATACACACTAATGGCCCAAAAGTGACCAAGAAGACAAAACAAACAAAAGAACCAACCCAAACCTGGTGTCACCGGTACAAGAGCATCTAAAATATGGAGTAGCTATACAACAGACTCTGTCTATCCAAAATACAGAATATAAACAAAAAGGTATATGGAAAGCATATGAAGTCTCCAAGACGCTGGGAGATCATCGCAATCTGAACTGCAGCAGGCCTCGAACGATGGGAGGATCAATAGGGGTGGCTCGTACTAGGTGCTGCATCAGAAAAAATGCAGAGTGTAATATGAGTACCAAAACAACGGGTACCCAGTAAGCATCATAGTCTGACCGAGCATAGAAAGATAATGTATAATATGAATTACATAAAAGTAAGCTAAATATAGGGATCCACCTAAATCTAGTGATAAGACTGAAAAAGGACTAACTGAACCAACAAAAAAGAAATAATAACAAGTCAATCCAGACAGCCGATAATCCAAATACACATCAAGCCAATGTAATGCGATGTAAGATGATGTGATGTATGAGTGCATAATAGTATAAACCTGGAATACCGCATCGAGTGCCTGGAATATCACATTAGACTAGGCAAATACATGTATGTATGTAAATGGGAAATAAAACCCAGAATAACACATTGGGGGTTCGGAATACCGCATTGGACTATGAAAATATGTATATATATGTGAAAAAGAAAATAAAGGCCCGGGAACACCTCTCGGACAAACATAAAGTAGTAACTTTCCTTTCCTTTCCAAAACCAGTAGTAAAATCCCAAAATAATTTCTTTAAAGTCCAAAAATCCCAGTAACCATCGTAAATCTTGAGTTTGGAACCAAAACCTAAAAAATCATCCTTTTCTGTATCGGTAGGCAAGAGAATGCAATATGAGCATGTAAAGTTCAATGTTGGGCGACTTCTCACTCACACGCAAGTGTACGTAGTCGTCCAAGTAATACAGACTGGTTAGTATGGATATCGTACCCAAGGGACTTATGACTTAACAAATTTTCCACCTTATTCGTATACAACTAAAATAAACAAGTATAAAAGTAACTAGAATATGAGTTTGTAGTAATTGAATAATTAAAATAAAATGACAGAATAAAATGCAGGTAAATAATGATTGTGTTGATTCCAATTTTAGAGAGAATTCCATGGTTACAGCTTTATTACGCACTCCTAAGTAGTAGTCACTTGAATCGACTTGTTCGTTCACCTAGTTGTTGATTCCGGGGTTAATATTACAACTATGGTCTCTCGAGACTCTAGTTGCCTATTCAAAATAACATCACAACTACATCGTTGAGAGGGGATGTAACAACTTATGTTAAAAGCATTTATATTTCTTCCTGTATGAACCAAACAAGGTGTTCTAGGTATATCTCTATCCTAGTCGCTAACCTGCCCTTTACGTTACAAAAGAGAGGTCTTACTCCTTATATTCCTCGATCTACCTTGTTGATCGTTCTCTCGAGTTCACAACAAGGTTATATATTTATCTTAATGGTGGCCAGGCATCAAAATACTAAACACAGGAATATAAGAACAACTAATAATGGAAAACAAATAATCAATCCAAATTCATACTAAATATTCATGCGTTTGTAGCCATAACCCCAGAACAAGGGTTCTTAGCCACTCATACTATTCAAAAATAAAGATAATATTATTTTCATCCAACGTTATGACTAAGAAAAAAGAAAGAAGAAAAGAAACCTAATGGTGAAATCTGTTCTTTGCCTTCTGCTCTTCAAAAGTATGACAAAACCCTTCAAAAAACGCACAAGGTTCTATTTATAGGGTTTAGGAAATAACCCCTTTTCCTTCTTGAAATCGGACTAAAGACAAGCTGAAATTTTGGTCGGGATACTGCCTGGCGCGGCACACCTGAGACACGCCAAGACTGACTCTCAGCAGTTTCACCTCTGGGGCGGCGTGCCTGCAGTGCGCCAGGCTGCCCCTCAATGCTCCAAGCTTATTTTCTTATCTTTGCGTGCTCCCAAACCTTCCGCACATTGCATCCATGCTTCCTACATCTGAATCATCTTCCAATGGTCACTTTCCCGCGTCATTTCACCTACAAACACCTAATCATGTGCTTAGTAAAACATTTAGCAATTCAACTCAAAACACACAATATGTAGTAAGTAATTCTCTTAAAACATAAGGTAAACATGGGTAAGACACGATAAACGGGCATATAAATATGCCCAAGATCACCACCCCACACTTAAACCTTTGTTCGTCCTCGAACAACTCACTATCATCCATCCTAAGATTCAACATAAACACCTAAGGAACTTTCCATTCTCACTTGTGAGCGGCCAAACAATTTTAATCATGCCTCAGTAGTTCATTTAACAAGCAACATTCAAAAATCATTTTTAGCTCTAAGACCTTTCACTTGAAACAACACACCCTCTACAACTGACTCTTTATCAAAATATCGGGCCAACATATCTATGTGTGCATCAACGCAAGGAGTAACACTACCAAATACATGTCATGTGTGCCCTCACAATTTAGTATTGCCCTTATTTTCAATCACACACTCTTCTTTCCATGGGGGCATTTTGAATCATTTAAGTGCTCACTCTCTCAAAAAAAATGTTTCAAACATATCACAACATGCCATAGGCTTGCCCTTAGTGTATAGTAAATTCAACCAAGCAATCACATTCATGAAATCAAAAGGACTTTCATTTGGTTGTAATGTCGGAATCCGGACGGGTAGGATACTTTTAGGTACAAAGTGACTCTTTTCCCTATAGCACATGACATTACATTTTTACTTTTTATTCACCCTCATTTGTAAGTTTCCCCTATGCTCGCACCCTCTTGTAATACCTCTTTTTCCATCTATTATTTGCCATTGATACAATGTGTACTTGTTGCTAGCAAAAACCTCATTTGTTATTCTTTTTTCTTGTCTCTTCTCTTTCTCTTTTTTTTTCAAAATTCTTTAGGTGCATAACAACAATCACTTTAAAATCTTTAGCCGGGCTCTATATTTTTATTTTACTACACTCACCTTCACTTTCCTCTACCCTTCTCCTTTTACTTCACACTTTTTGGAGTTCATAGTGCATTAGGGAGTTTCATTAGGATCAAAATCATAGGGTATCAACAAAGTAGATAGGCTCATAATGCGGCTTAACAAAAAAAATAGGTTTCAAGGCTCAAAGAGGCTTCACTAGTGGTAATGTCAAGGTGGCACAAACAATAATCCAAGAAACAAACAAAAGGGGTTTTTCAAGAAAATGCCTTAATCATGTTCCATAAAATTCATGCTCGTACAAATTTACTCACACACGGGGCAAGTTCTAGATGCTATTCTATGCAAGAAACAAATCAAAAACTCACACACACATGGAACCATGATACATGTAGAGGACTGTTATAATTGCATGCTCCTACACAAACATATTGAGTGCACTTACACAATTAAGCCCATTTTCTTCATTCTTTTGAGTCTAGTTAAAGAGCCTATGTGTCTCTTGTGAAGTTCACTCTCACTTGCTTGGATTCGCATGAACTACCCATGACGTCTAGCTAAGGCTCCAAGTGGGATTTCTACATTCCAAAGGAAAGGCTTCTGATCCTACTTCCTATGACTAATTTTCCCTTAAGACGGTCATCATCCATCCATCATTGGGACAAGTCATTACTACTACGATGAATCCTAAAAAATCTATCCTAAAAAAATCTACCCAGTTCAAAGGGACTATCCTCGAGAAAACAACCAAAAATAAAAGTCGAGGAACCCAACCTAAAAAAAAACCATCAATAAAATTAAACTTAACTACAAGCTCAAAACCAGTCACACAACAACGCTCATCACACTAAGGATATAGCAATGAAAAACATAGGAAGTACTTATCCACCCCACACTTAAACATAGCACTGTCCCCAGTGCTTCAGATAAATACAAAGGTAAAGAGTGAGAAGGGACTCCCTAGGCCTCTAAGCGTTATCATCATCATCATCAGGAATGAATTCCTGATCCTGCTCAACTGTCTCATCATCTACCGCCATCAGTGCGGTACTATCATCATCATCCTCATCGTCCTCATCATCCTGAGTGTTATGTACCATCGACTCGTCATCATCTAAGGGCTCCTAAAAAGCTGGGCCCATCTTGCACATATACATTGCACTCTCAGTCAATGGGTGTCGATCTCTCAATGCCTCCATCTCTTCCTCGGTCGCAGGCTGATCACCAATTCTCAACTATAGATCTGCCATACCATATATTCTCCCCATCCAACTCTCATCTCGAGCCTGTCGGTCAGCATTGAAAAGTACCAGACCTTGTACAACATCTTGGGGCTTTATTTTCATCACATCAACCAGTTGGCTCACAAGGTACGGGACTTGCGGTGGAACCAAATCATGAATTTCTTCCTCAATTTCCAATTTCCTAAGGAAATGGGTCACCAATCCCCCATAGCAGTAGCGCCACCTTTTGTTCTCGTGAAATTTCACCATGTTGTGCCTCAGTACCGATGCTACATTGATTGGCATCCCCTTCATGAGCATGTACACCAGCACCACCGTATCTTTGGTCACCTCAGTTGTGTGTGTGCATGGGAGAAGAGTGCTACACACAATATTTAACCATACTCTTGCCTCTTGGCTGAAATATGCATAGTGTAGAGTGGAATGTCTCTTCGTATCTTTCGTTCTTTCCTAACGAGTTGTGGAGTCTACCCCACAAAGTGTGTGGCATATGTCTCTATATGGAGGCTCCTCTTTTATTTCCAAGTATGGTGCTGCATCAATATGAGGTGTTCCCAAGAACTCATTTTGCACCCGCATGGTAAACCGGATGACTTTCCCTCAGATTCCCACTTTTTGGCTTTGTCCTTCCTCTGTCTGCCAGTTTGCATAGAATTCCCTCACCATAGTGAGGTTGCACTCTCCTTGATCCTGGAAGATGTACTGAATGCCCAATCTGTAGACTATCTCATGGATTTGGGGGAATTTTGCTTGCAACCGTGCCTCATTAACATGCTCATCTCTGTGATATTTTGCTTCTTTTTGGGTTTCAAACTAGTCAAGCCCCCGCATAATTACTGCTCTTTTTCCGAACTTTCGAGGGGGTGCCCACGGATTTGAAGGGGCTGCCGTTCCGAATGATTCCTCTTTGCGGGACCATTTGCTCCCCATCCCTTCGGTAACCTATTTTTTTCCTCTTGGAGGTGTTGTACCTACAACATACACATTACACAAATCAGCCCAGTACAATTAGAGCTAGCTAAATTAGTGTTTTTCATAGGATCATGACAACCCCACACTTATTTCGCTAGCAAAGGTGTCTATAGGTTGCTAACATAAGGTACTCAGACTTCCCTATTTCAACACAAGGTTAGTTCCGTCAACCTAAGACACCAAATCAACCAAATAATTTACACAAGTAAATTCCAAACAATTCTCAAGGATTCTCTACCTTTTTTCAAGATTAAACACTATTCACAGTCACCACTTCATTCCATGTACTATACATTCATCATCATTTTTCTTGAAGTTTTTAGGGTGACCCATCTCTTTCTACCACTTATTTTTCTTTCCATGAACCAAGACCCAACACAAAAAAAGAAACAAAATTCGAAATCCACCAACATTAGTGTACTACGAAAAATAGTCTTCTTTTGTGGGTGTACTTCAAGCTTTCAAGCTTTCATCAATAGTGGAAAAATGTTTAATTCCTCCAACAAGATAAACAAGGTTTACACCTACCAATCTTGACCATGAAAAACATAAATAAGAAGTAGAGAGTGTTAGAGAGTGAGGGAAAATCTTACCTTGAGAAAGTGTGGACTTTGTTTAAGCTTGGGAGGGCAATAATGGAGGGAAGAGAAAGAATTTTTGGGAGAGAGGGAATGGTGGGGCGATGCTCCTTTGAGAAGATAAAGAGAAAAATTAGGCACTAGGGGTTCTTTTAAAGAATATTCGGTCAAGATTTGGGGTCTTGGGTCGGTTGACCTTTTACCCTTGACCGAGTGGACTGCCTGAACGCCATGGGGCGCCATGCCCAAAATGCGCCATCCAAGGCACTCGAAAGTTTGGGTTGTGGTGCGTTGCGCCTGCAGTGCACCAGCCTGGAAATGAATTGGGGTGCCGCACCAGAAATGTGCCCGCCTGTTGCTCACCTGATTAGCCATAGACTCCATTGTGGAAAATAAAGCCATGTTGGAATCTACCTCAAGCAATCCGGCAACCTTCTTAGGCGCGGCTCTGCTAGCATCAATGTTCCATTCCGAATTACTCTTTGCCATTCTCTGTAAAAGAGTATACAACTGATCATATGTCTTCTCTAGTTCTTGCCCGTCTGCTGCACAGTCTAGTAGAATCTTTGAATGAGGCTCAAGCCCTTCAATAAATGTGTGTACCAACACCTCATTAGTCTGTTGAGCATGAGGGCATGCCACAAGGAGGGCCTTGAATCTCTCCTAACCCGTGTCGAGATTTTCACCATCTTTCTTCCTGAAACTCAAAATCTTGTTTCTCAGCTTGGCTGTCTTCCCAGTTGGAAAGAAATGCGTCAAGAATTTTTGGGCCAATTCATCCCATGAGGTGATGGAGTTCGGTGGTTCCACTTTCAACCATCTCCTTTCTTCCCTAAGTAGAGAGAATGGAAACAATGTCAGCCTCACGTAGTCCTCATCGACCCCAGTTAGTATAAATGTATCATTGATTTCTAGAAAATTCTGGATATGCTGCTGTGGGTCCTCATGTGATAAGCCGGTGAACTGATCATTAGTGTGCAAGAGTTGCATCATACTCGATTTGAGCTCAAAATGACCACTCGGTGTGGGTTTCTGGATGTTGTTGGTAATATTAGTCACGAGTGGGATTTCCATATCGCGCACTGGCCTTGGTGCTGTCATTTCTACGAGAACAACTTTTGGTTGTTCAACTAACTGGATTGTCTCCTCAGCCACCTCCTGAAACATGATAGGATAAATTCCTACTGCCCTTCTCCTTTGATGGAATAATCGTGCAGGTTCAGGGTGTGGCTCTACTAAGTCTTTCTTCCTTTCCAGCTTATTGACAGTTCAAAATTTGTACCTACAGATTTTTCCAAATGCTAAGATCAAGTTGTCAATACTTGAATAATAAATCCGTATAAGAAAAGTTAGAAATTTGCTAATTTCTAAGTCCTCGGCAATGGCGCCAAAAACTTGTTGGGCAACTTCCCACTCATACGCAAGTGTACGTGGTCGTCTAAGTAATACAGAGTGGTTAGTCTGGATATCATACCCAAGGGACTTATGACTTAACAAATGTTCTACCTTATTCGTATACAACTAAAATAAACAAGTATAAAAGTAACTAGAATATGAGTTTGTAGTAATTGAATAATTAAAGTACAATGACAGAATAAAATACAAGTAAATAATGATTGTGTTGATTCCAATTTTAGAGAGAATTCTAGGGTTACAGCTTTATTATGCACTCCTAAGTAGTAGTCACTTGAATCAACTTATTCGTTAACCTAGTTATTGATTCCGGGGTTAATATTACAACTATGGTCTCTCGAGACTCTAGTTGCCTATTCAAAATAATATCACAACTACATCGTTGAGCGGGGATGTGACATCTTATTTTAAAAGCATTTATATTTCTTCCTATATGAACCATGCAAGACGTTCTAGGTATATCTCTATCCTAGTCGCTAACCTGCCCTTTACATTACAAAATAGAGGTCTTGCTCCTTATATTCCTCGATCTACCTTGTTCATCCTTCTCTCGAGTTCACAACAAGGTTATATATTTATCTTAATGGAGGCCAGGCATCAAACTACTAAACACAGGAATATAAGAACAACTAATAATGGCAAACGAATAATCAATCCAAATTCATACTAAATATTCATGCGTTTGTAGCCATAACCCCAGAACAAGGGTTCTTAGCCACTCATACTATTCAAAAATAAAGATAATATTATTTTCATCCAACGTTATGACTAAGAAAAAAGAAAGAAGAAAAGAAACCTAATGGTGAAATCTGTTCTTTGCCTTCTGCTCTTCAAAAGTATGACAAAACCCTTCAAAAAACGCACAAGGTTCTATTTATAGGGTTTAGGAAATAACCCCTTTTCCTTCTTGAAATCGGACTAAAGACAAGCTGAAATTTTGGTCGGGATACTGCCTGGCATGGCGCGCCTGAGACGTGCCAAAACTGACTCTCAGCAGTTTCACCTCTAGGGCAGCGCGCCTGCAGTGCGCCCGGCTGCCCCTCCAGTAGTCTGGGACTTAGGGAGGCGTGCCTGCAGTGCGCCAGGCTGCCCCTCGATGCTCCAAGCTTATTTTCTTATCTTTGTGTGCTCCCGAACCATCCGAACATTGCTTCCATGCTTCCTACATTTGAATTATCTTCCAATGGTCACTTTCCCGCGTCATTTCACCTACAAATACCTAATCACGTGTCTTAGTAAAACATATAGCAATTCAACTCAAAACACACAATATATAGTAAGTAATGCTCTTAAAACATAAGGTAAATATGGGTAAAACACGATAAATGAGCATATAAATATGCCCAAGATCATTCCACGTTCAGAGAAAGTAGCACATAACAAGGCAAAACAGGGCAAAACACCCTCGAATCAAGAGATCTGACCTGGAAGCTCCGTCCAAATCCACGGTATGTCCTTGGGCCCACAGTTACACATAAAACCAACAATAAGATGAAAATAACAGAACAAAACTACAAAAATAACTACAAGCTTCTACTCTATCTCTAAAACCTCCTTAAAGCATGCTAAGGATTCTATACAAGCTATAGCAGTACTACGATCTCCTAGACTAAGGATAACAGGAATAAACCTAATCTACGATCCAAAATGGCTAGTTTATTACAAGTTACAAGATTTAAGCCTATTTCTATCTACAGTCCAACCTAACATTCCGACAACATATATCATATAAAATCTAACTAACTCAATCTACAAAAGTAAATCATAACCTACCTCGGGGATGAACTGCGAACACAAATTGTCACTCATGTGACTTTCTCTTGCGAACAGTCTCAAAAATCTACCATGCTATCAAGAACATAATCTAGGTGTCAAGACGAGAAGAATGACACCCATATTGCTATACAAAAAATCATGCCAAAAATAGGGTCCAAAATGACCCTCAGGGCCCGTACAATGAAATAGAAAACAAAAATAACAATTATTCTCGCAATAGGTTAGGGAACCCATGCCCAAAAGTTAAGTATGAACGGGACTCATTTTGAGGTTCAAAACAGCCTCGAGGTCCTACTATTTTAAGAGGATTATCAAAGGAAAACTGATAGAATTTAATGGAATTTAGAGGATTAAACAACGGGAAAAAGAGGAGAGGTATAGAAGGGACTTACCAGGTCAAGGAAACTGAATAATTGTGCTGGAACCCAAGCTTGAGAGCTTAGAAATGGAGAAATTTTCGTAATGGAGGTGACAAAAACGAAGTTGGAAATGCTATATAAAACACAATAATTTTTGCAAATGCGGAGATTTTCCGCATATGTGGACGTCACAAAAGAGACAAATGCTCCGCAAATGCAGAGGTCACTCTTCCTCCTTGCCTCCATAATTGCGGAGATTTCTTTGCAAAAACGATGTCCACAAAAGCGGACATTTGTTTGCAAATTTGGACTTTCCACAAAAGCGGAAAAAGTTCACAAATGCGGCCATCACAAATGTGGTGAAAAGTCCGCAAATTCGGACCCAACAGGAACAACAAAACCAACAGAATTTTTAAGGCTAAAAAGTCACCAGATGGACCCTCGAGATTCATCCAGGGTCCCGCGAACACAAATAAATTATGCTACTCAACCAAAGATGGCATTTCAGACTCAACAGAATCAATAAAAATCCCAACGGAGACCATTTTTATTAAAAGTGGGCCCCAGGCCTAAGAACCAACTTTTACCAAAGAGGAATCTAATGACTCAAAATGAGTTCAGAAGCCTCGGTACCTGAACCAAAGGTCCCTTTAGCCCAAAGTCAACATTCCTGAGTTAACCACGCTGGTGGAATTTCCATCGGAGTCCATCTTCTCCAAATATTGACCAAGTCAACCCCACAAGCCAAACTTGCCTGAAAATACAGAAAATAACATAAAACCAAACTGGAAGCAGCCAGACCCAGACCAAAGGTCCCACTAGACCAAAATCCCTACTCCAGAGCCAATGAAACTATCGAAATTTAATTCTGAGCATGTTTGAAAAGAAAGTTGACCAAAGTCAAAGATTTTCTAAGTTCACGTTCTAAAACAGGAAAATGACCATAACGACCTAACGAATAGCCTGGGCACCAAACCATCAGTCTCGACAAGTTATAAATAACCTGTGGCCACTATGGGAAAGCTCTAAATGTGGGAAAAAGCACGAAAAATAAAAAATAACCTGGAGGGTCATTACAAATCCTTGTCCCAAGAGGGACATAATTACCAGATTTATTTTTTGTTTTTGTAGGCAGGCCTTAAGGGCTATTTTTAGACTCAATTTTCAGCCTAAATTTCTATATAATGATATGGGTATCATTATTCTCATATTATTGAGTAGATGACTCTTTTGATAGCATGGATGGGGTCAAAGGCTTTTCAGAGGAGAAAAGCTCTGGTATAGTGAGTTCGTGAGCGCATGCTTGGCTTCTAGGTAGGTTATGATTTCCCTATTTTTAGACTTTGCTTGTTTAAGGTTTGGGTATAATAATTTACTAATGGTTGGTGGGACCTTATGGTTTGGATATGTACTGAGTAGGTATTTAATCCTTATAGTTGGTTTAGAGGCCTTAGAATAGAATTCAATTGTTAAATCCTTAGTATAGGATGCAGTTCTATCCTAAATCTCGATGTAGGTGATGTAGTATTCTTGGGATTAGGTCCAAATGCCTTATCTTAGTTTAGGCTTCTTGTGGTTGAGTTGATTAGATTTGGGAGCCTTAGCATAGATTAGATGAGGTTTCCGTGATAGAGTAGATGTTGCTGTTGTTTCTATATTTATTGTTCTTGCATGCATCGTGTTCTCATTTATCGTATACTTATGGGCCTGAGGCACTGTATGCTGGATTAGCTGGACTCCAGGTCAGTATGATTTGTGTTTTGCTTAAGTTTTGTTTAGTTGTGTTCCTTAGCTTAGCTCCAAGTAGTTTCTTACCTTAGGCGAGTCCCTTGGGGATTGGTAGTTAGTGTAGCGGTTTCCATCATACTTAATGTAGAATAGGCAGCCTTAGTATTCGTTGGCATTTTGGTTGTTCTTATTGCATTGTTTTTCTATGTTTCGTTATTATATGAGGATTATGGGCTCGAGGTCATAGTTTAGGCTGGTTGTATCCCAGGTTAGTACTATCTCGATATGAAGGGTGAACCGCCCTATCTTGGTGTAAATGTGTGCACTTACATGTATCTATATATGCATTTCAGTTGGTTCATTTTTATCTATATTGCATATGTTAGGGTATGTTTTCAATTGATGGGAAAAAAATGGCTTGGCGGATTAATAAGGAATTTTTTCTTCTTTAACTAATGGTTTTCAAACTAAGGAAATATTTCACTGGTTCATACTAATTATTAACTTTTAAACCCAAAACACCTCTTTTTTGAATGATTAAAGCTCCCAGGAGAGAATCCTACTATCATTACTGATTTCAGTTATTAAAAACGAAAAATGGCTTCTTTTACTATAAACTTGTGTTACTAAGGAGGAATTATACCTTGTTATTTTTTTATTGATTTCTGAGTCAAAAAATACTATACTATTTATGCACTTGGTCTGAGAGATGGCTTCAAACACTTTTCATTTGACCTATTTGCATATATTGGTTCCGGCGGCCCCTTGGAAATATTCAGGGTTTTACTTTGTGGTGTTTATTTATATAGATAAGCTCTGGCTGCCTATGGGAATACTCTTAGTTTTCTTCATTAAACCTTTATTATACTTCTTGTTATGTATTGTCAAGCTCCAACAGCCTGCAAAGATATTTATGATATTATTGTACGGTATTTGTTGATTAGCTTCGGCGACCCATGAGATGACTCAGGGTTTTATTTGTTACTGCATTAGCCACATCTCGCACTGGATTCATCTCATATTGCATAATTATGATATTCTTCCTCAAAACCTTACTATTATAGCTTAGTTTGTATCTAGCATTCTGTGTTGTTTACACCTTCTGGGCTTATGGGGGTCCGGTTAGGTTATAGATAGATAATTGCTTTATGCCTTCCGTGTTATTTACTAGTACTTTTACTTATTATATAGTCATGATATGTTATTTCCTTTCTGACCCTTATGTCTTACCTTTGGGTTTTATATTTGCATTTTGTTATTCATATATCTTATTCGAGCTCAGTAGGCCTATGATGCCTACTGGGTACCGCGTGTTTTGGTACTCATGCTACACTTCTACATCTTTTTTCTGATGCAAATCCTAGTACAATTTATTGCCATTGACGCTGTCCTCTTACAGAGTTGCTGACCGGAGATATAGGTTGAGCTCATGATGATCAGAGTCTATCCACCTCCCTCTACTTTTGGACTAGTCTTTTATTGTACTTTTGAAGACTGTTCTGTATTTATTATATCTATCAAGCACACCTATGGCATAGTTTCTCTTGTACCGATTGATACCAGGTTTTGGGGAAGTCTTTATGTATCATATTATCTTCCCTCCCTATTTATTTATGCTTGTTAAGTTTACCTTCTAATATTTATTTGTTGTTCTTCCACTTTTGTTTGTTCTCTCGTTAGCCCATTACTTTAAGTTCCAGGCTTAGGGTTTTGCTTACCTACTAGTGGGTTGTAGTAGGTGTCATCATGAATTGAGTTTTTGGATCATGACAGAGTGGTATCAGATCTCTAGGTTCACCAGTGTCGTTTGTACAAAGGAAAGAGTCTAGTAGAGTCTTGCAGATCGGTACGATCATGTATGTATCCTATCTACGGGAGGCTACCCAAAATTCATAAGAAAGTTTCATCTTATTAATTCCTTATTGTGTGTTTGTGGTTCTATCAAAGTCTTAACTTCAATTGTTCCATTCCTTCTCAGATGGTTAAGACGAGGTCAATAGCGAACATGGGAGAGGCTTTTATGCGTGTTGCTGGAGCATAGTTACTAGATACATAGGTTGAGGGTGTTCAGTTTCAGTCGGAAGGCATGGGCCCAGCCCAGCCTCCACAAGATTTGTAGCTACATCGATCCTTCAGGAAATTTTTGTCAGGATTCTTAGCTTACTAGAGAGTATTTCATAGGCCGAGGCTTTGCCTTGCACGCCTAGTGGTTCATGTATTAGAGATGAGGCACAAACTACAGCCCAGGCAGTGACATATAGTTGTTAGGGATTAGGAGCGCATCCTACCGCTGTAGCTTCCCGTTTAGAGATATTGACTATTCTGTTGGTCGCTCAGCCTATGGAAGCTAGGCTGGTTATGACTTATGAGGAGCAGAAAATGCTAGGTATGTTCCTTAGGTTGGGTCCTCTGAGGTTTTCTGGTGCTCCTGGGGAGGATGCTTATGAGTTCTTGATTAGTTGCCAGGAAAGGTTGCATAGCCTCAGGTTAGTGGAGTCACACGGGGTTGATTACACTGCATTTCATATGGATGGTTTAGCAAAACAGGGGTGGATATCTTATACTGCCTGTAGACCAGTCGAGTAACCTCCAATGACGTGGGCTCAGTTCTCCGAAGCTTTTTTTGAGAAGTATGTACCTTGTAGCCTGAGAGAAGATTAATGTATGAGTTCACTAGGTTAGAGCAGGGCTCTATATCTGTTTCTGAGTATGTGGCATGGTTCCATGAGTTAACCAAGTATTCTACCATGATTCTGCCTATGGAGCACTAGCGGGTGTGCCAATTTGTTAGAGGTTTGGACCTACCACTTTGTTTGACTACAGAGCAGCTAATGGTATTAGGGGCTACATTCTTTGCAAATGTCGATCATGCAGGGATTATTGAGCATATATGTCACAAGGCCTATGGAAGAGGCAACAAGAGGCCCCACTATCAAGGTAGTTTTAGTAATTTATGGTTTTGGGATAGATATTTCTCTCGTAGGGGTTATGACAAGTTGGTGATCTACCAACTTATTGAGCCTTTATTCATGAGTTATTGTCATGTTTTGATTAGATTTAGAGGTAGTTATTGCCTTTATTGATGCAAATGCAGGTACTCAGGGTCAAAAGTAGAAAACAAGGAATTGGACCCAAAAGAACTTAAGAAGAGTTAAAGTGTGAAGGTGATCAAAAGAGAATAAGAATCTGCCACGAGGTGCGGCTGCTGAGCGATAAACATAATGGTTGGTGCGGTCCTCACCTCCCTTTGTATGACACCCAACAAACAGCTAAAGTCACTAGTGTGAGATTTGAAGTTTTGCGACACACATAATGCATAGTGTGAACGCACGTCGCGCCATATGTTGCATCACACCACGCCTGAAGGGGTATTTTGTCAACATGCAAGTGATGTTTTAGGAAACCTTTAAATCCCTTTTTGGGGTGTGTACCTAATAGTTTTGGATCGTTTTTAGAAAATATTGAATAGTTTTCCAAAGATAGATTTTCCCAAGAAAGATAGTGAGTATATTTTATATTTCTCATATTCTTCCTTGAGATTCCATCATTATTGTATAAATTGAGCTTGGATATTGGATATTGGCACAACTATGAATGGAAATTTGAATTACCCAATTGGTATACTCTCTTATTTCCTTAGCATGAATGGCTAATTTCCTTGTCTAGGAGTATGTGTATGATGGGTATTTGAATTTGGGTATGGGTATTGTTGAATTGTGCTTATAATTACTAAATCCATGTGGGTCTATTGAATTCTCCGTGTTTTAACTCTAAAATTGATGGTTGCAAATATTGGTTGAACTTACTTGGTTGTGTTCTTACTTGAAAGAGGCGTTCATGATTTTGGATGAGAATTCAATAGTGGGTAGTTTGGATTTCCATCTAGATTGAGGCTAGAAATAACTTAATCACCAAAAAACACCCATTTAAGAGTCTAAGCTAGAAATAATATGACTTCCCCAAGCTTATATTGGTTGGTTTTTGGTGAAACCATGTTGCTTGAATAAAGACCATTGGATAAATATTTGGAAGATCGAAAGATTGACATCCATGACTAAAACCAATGCTACCTATATCATTTTTAAGAATTTCCATAATTGAGCAAGTACCCTAACCCCCATTCGCATTCCATCAGAAACATACCCCTAGTCATACTCTCATTTGATTACAATTCCCTTTCTTACTTTACTTTCTTGTTCGAATTGGGATTGTGACAAATTCCCAATTCACCGTTTTCCCCCCAATTTACTTTTTATGTTATTTGAACAATTACTCTCTTCTTGATTGATATAGGATAATCTCTTGGCGACTCATCATAACTATTTTCTATGGGATCGATCCCGAGTCTTGTCGGGAATATAAATTTTGTTTTGCTCTGACGATTGCTATCACCTCCTACTGGAGAGTGTGTTTGAGTGTTATAAAAAAATGGCGTCATTATCGGGGAATGTTTTTTGAGTATCCATTTGATTGACGTTTGAAATCACTTTGTGAGTTTTGTTCGTTTTTACTTTGTTTTGCTGTTTTTGATTTATGAACAGGTTGTATATGAGCGAAGTGAGAGACAATGAAAGCATAGATGCATACATGGATGCAGATCATGAGTCCGTAGTCCAAGGTGGGATAGGTGCAATCCGCCTACCTCCCACAGTTGACAATGCCGTGTTTTATGTTACAAGCACCATGCTCCACCTCATCCAAATGAAAGGATTATTCAGAGGGGTTGTGAATGAGGATGCGAATAGGCATATCCAGAACTTCATTGAGATATGCCAGCCCTTTATTTTCAACAACATCCCTCAAGAGTCCATCTGACTTTGTTTATTTTGCTTCTCCCTTATGGGAGAAGAAATTACATGGTTAGAAGAAGTTCTTAAAGGCTTTATTACCACATGAAACAGATTGGTTTAGGCATTCATGGTGTGATTCTTTCCTCTCTCTAGAATGATGAAACTAAGGGATGACATCACAAATTTCCGCCAATTGGGGGATAAGCCATTACATGAAGCATGATTGAGGTTTAAAAAAAAGCTCTTGGTATGTACAAATTATGGACTGCCTAACAACACCCTCCTCTAAAGTTTTTATAGGACCTTAAATTCAATGAACAAATCTGTTTCAAACAACCTTGTGGATGGAACATTCATGGACCAACCATATGGTGTTGCCTTGGCTCTTTTAGAAAGGATGACCAAGACGAATTGTGCTAGGCACACTATAGAGTAAGATGTTCCCATGGGGGTTGCTTTGGTCATATTGATGAATCAAATGCATCATAAAGATGGGGAGAGAGATGAATCTATGGCCAAGATGTCGATGCAAATTGATCTTTTGGCTAAACACATGATGGGGGCTGGAAATACTAAGAGTGTGAATGGTGTGAGTACTCCTGAGCTTAAAGCTAATGATGAGGATATATTTACTATTGTGGATTGAAAGATTTGCTATCTATTGGCAGGTTCTAGACCCGGGTATTAGCGCCCGAGGGACGAGAATCAAGGTTGGATCATAGATAAAGAGCGTGAAGGCAATTGGATAAATCGAGAGAGAGGTGACATGTATAATCACCGGAGTTCAAATCCTTATGTTCCTCCACCAAGGACGATTCCCATGCATATCAGCCCACCGTGAGCAATCCCAGACATTCAAAAATCGAGGATATGTTGTCTCTAGTCTTAAAAAAGGTTGAATCAATCGATAGTAGGGTGAAGTATCTAAAGAGTGAGGTGTCGACTCCTTATCAAATGGTGAGCTCACACTCAGCTTCTATCAAACATCTTGAGGCACAAATAAATCACCTATCCTCACAATTGAATCTGCAGATGAAGGGGACACTTCTAAGTGACACTACGGTGCACCCGAAGAACAATGGACATGTTATGGAAATTTTCACTAGGAGTGGATGAATTTGTAGTAGGGTGAAGAAGACATCTAATGAGGTTGTTGTGGAGACAAATAATAGAATCAAAAAATATATTATTCTTGATAATGAAGTGGATGAAAGTCCGATGGTTGGGGTGAAGCCTAGTGCACCCAACGTGACCTCTAAGAATGATCACATGAATGAAGAGAAGGATGAGGATGATCCTCCTTCTCAAGTTGCTATTGATATCGAGGAGGAGGTTCCTAGTGTACTGAATATTCCACCACTTATGACAAAAATACCCCATCCTTATCCTCAAAGATTGACCAAGAAGAAAGAGGAGAACCAATTCAAGAAATTTGCGGACATGTTTAGCAAGCTATCTATCAACATCCCTTTGGTCGATGCATTAATGCAAATTCCTGGTTATGCAAAGTTCATAAAGGAGCTTCTCAAGAAAACGCATATAGTTGATATGGGCACCATGGAAATATCACACAGCTGTAGCGTTGTGATAACAAGCAACATTGCTCAAAAATGGGAAGATCCAGGTGCCATTACCATGTTGTGCACCATTAGAGTGCTTGTGTTTTGAAAGGCCTTGTGTGACTCAGGGGCAAGTATCAACTTTATGCCTCTTGTTATATTCAATAATCTACGCTTGGGTACTCCTAAGCCTACACTGATGAGATTGCTCATGGCCGATAAGTCCATCAAACGTCCGATAGGGATCCTATTTGATGTATTGATCAAAGTTGACAAGTTCATCCTACGCGTCGATTTTGTAATCTTGGATTGTGAAGTAGATCTTGAAGTGCCCATCATATTGGAGCAACCATTATTGGCAACTGGGAGAGCTTTAGTTGATGTGGAACTCGGGGAACTCAAGTTTCATGTTGGAAGCGAGGAAGTCACTTATAATATATGCCAACCAAAAAGACCTCAGAACGAGTTTCACATTTTGTCCGTGATCAATATTGAGGGCAAGTTGGTGGATGCCCATGGTGATTTTGTGAAGAAAGAGGTACCCGAGCCTATGATATTTCCACCTTGGCAACAAGATGATGCAATTAGGATATTGAATGAGCAATTCTCTTTCTTGGTATTGGGCCACTCCAATCGGATTTGCATACTTCTAGATAATGGTTGATGATTGAGGTACTGTCATCGAGCCACGACGTAAAATCAAACGCTTCTTGGGAGGCAAACCAAGTGTTTTTACTTTTTGTTTTTATCATTTTTTATTATTTTTGGTGTGTTTTAGAAATGCATGGAGAATAAAAATGACTAAGTGGAAAAATAAAATAAGGTAACATGTGGGGAAGGCCGTGTTGTTTGCATACACAGTTGTGTGCAACGCACAGAGCACCACACCTTAAACTAAAAAGCTGAGAAGAAAAATTAAAATTGGAGGCAATATGCAATGGTCAATGCATTCCATACCACCCATTCTGCATGTTGCACCTCCATCGCATCACAAGTCAGAAGCTGGGCAAAGTTTGGGCAAGAAATAGGTCGGTGTGAAGCGATGTGTGAGATGCACTTCAGCTTGTGTGAATTGCATGTTGTGGTGCACCAAGGTAAGTTTTTTAAATTTTTGTTGACCTACCCATTAATCGACCTGACCCAAAGATCGACCCGGTCACCTTTCTTCTTCTCTTTCTTCTTTTAAAACTGCCACCCTCACCATTCTCTCCTATATTATCATAAAAACCTCCAAAAATCCTTCTCAAATCCTCTAAAAATCTCTCAAACATCCCCCAAAACCTCCTTCTCTCTCACCCAAATCTGCCATCGCCACATCTCTGCTTGTCACCGCCATATCTCTCTGGTTGAAAAAGTGGTTCTCAATAGTTGGCACTTCAAAAGCTCCAATATTTGCTTCCTACTCTCTCATCTTTACTTGTGGTAAGTTCCTCGATGTTAAATACTGGTTTTTAAGGAGATTGGAAACTCATATTGTGAAGCATGCTCATTAAATCTTTCATGTTAATTTTGGGAAAGATCCGAAATTTTTGGATCTCCAATTTTGGTGCATATTATTGATTTTGCTTAAGATTAATTTGATAGAAATTGATATGATGATGCTGCACATTATTTGTGGTAAATTTTAGCCTTAAAAATTTGTGTTTTGGGTAAAGTCTGAGTAATCCACTTGAGTTGGTGCATAATTTTGCCCTATGATAGATTGGGTGATGTCATTCTTAAGGGAAAATTTTTTCTTCGCAAGGTTCTTGTTGAATCATGATGTTTGGGGATGAAATTGTTACTACCATTGTGCCTATGTTCTGTTTGAATTGAATATGCTAGTTGGCTTATTGTTCTTGGTTAGGGGGTATAAAATTATTGTTGATTGAATGTGCCTCTTGTTTTGTAATTGAAGGCCTGATGTTCCCAATGATCGACGGGGTAATATCCTTTTTAAGGGAAATTGTTAAGCCTATCCTTGAATTTTGAAAGTGTGTGGAAAGACTCTAGGGAAGTCTGAGTACCTGGATGATTTGGTTTTGGTCATAGCATGTTTAGCCTATTGAGATTATTGTTATTGATGCGTGTTGCTAGTGCATTCCATAGGTATTGCTCTGCAAGTCACATACATAACACACAAGAAAACAAGGAGCTGAAAAATTCCATCTGTTTTCTTGTGCATTTCGCAGAACTTTACATGCAAAACAAACAGGGCTCCACATATCTCTGACAGATGTTGCTAGCTCACTGATTGGAGGGTCAAAGGCTTGTGCGATATGCACTATGGCTGGTGCGAATCGCACAAGCCTATCATACCTCGAAGAAGAATCCCACCAGGGTTTTGTTGGCTTTTGTGAAGCCACATGCGACCCTCACTTTTCCAGGTGTGATTCACATGTGAATTTCACAAGTCAACAATCACCTGATGTGTTTTTCTCTTCTTTGCATTCCTGTTCCTTTTAATTAGATAACTTCTTTTAGCTTTTCTTCTTTTACATATTTTAAAAATACAAAAAGATTTTTGCTTTTGCATTGAGTACTCATAATTTCCATATGCTGACTATGACTTCTAGCATGGGCAACTCAGGGAGAAGTTAATGGAGGCAACCAAATCCTCCCTCCTCCACTTCCACCTCCAAGGGAAAGAACAAATCCCCAATACCTTCCCATGCACAAGTTTCAGAGGAGGATAGGATTCATTTTGGGGTTGAAGGTATGAAGGTCATCTATGACCTTGACAAGAAAAGGACCTTTAACATGGAGAAGAGTTTCAACTTGCCAAAAGTTGGGGATAATCTACCTAACATCCCCGATCAGTTCACAAACTGCCACTGGTACCCATTCAAAAAGGTACTTGGAGACTACTATGAAGAGGTGGTTTGGGAATTCTTTGCCACCTATCAAGCCACGTAGGACTCTAAGAGGTATAAGGGCAGTGTGGAGAACTTCCCTAATTTGGATTCAGACATTGTTCGAGGCAAGGAAATTCACATCACCCTGGCTACTATAAATGCTATCTATTGGAGTAACCCAATTGAACCTGTGCCTACAGTCATGGCTAAGTTGATTGCTGTCCAAAATCCACTTGATTGGGCTGCTCCAATTATTGCTCCTGACACTCCTATCTGGGTCACTATAGGGGGTGATAATTTGAGGCAGACACTGTACTTCGAGGCCCGTCTTTGGTATGATTTCATCCGCTCTCTTTTCCTGCCTTCTCAGAATGACCAAAAGGTTACCCAGGATGGAGCCATTTTGGTAGCCTCAATTATTATGGGGGATCATATCAACTTTTAAGAGATCACAACTTTGGTGATAAAGTGGAAAACACATAAGTGTGATGACTCATTCCCCTAACCTGTGCTTTTCAGCAAACTTTGTGCTGAGGCTATGATTCCTTACTTCTACTGTGAATCTCCTACCCCTACAACTGTAGTGCTGGACCTTGACAAGAAAACAAATTGGGATGCTCCTAGATTTAAGTGGTTCAGAATGGAACCTTGAGGACATTGAGGTTGGAGATTCTGCTGTTGAGCGCACTACTTCCTCTCCTGTTAGATCAGCTTCAGAAGCACCTACTCCCGTAGATTTGGGACATCCTGCTACTACTACACCTCAGGGACCCTCACTTACTTCATCAAGCTTGACTAAAGAGGGGCTCCACAAAATAGTTAACATGACCTATTCTAACGATAGGCAGTTAACAGACTTAGCTAACAAACTGTTCGATTTGATTGAGAAGGCTGTCAAAAAGGCCATAAAAGGGGTGGTGGAGAGCGTGAGCAAGCTATTTTCGAGGGTAGATTTCATTTTGGGGGCTGTGAAGGATATCCAAAAGGATTTTGATAAAGCGAAAGGGAAAGCCATGTTGATGATGCAGACTGGAGTGCCTTGAATAAGCCCATGACTCAGATGCATCACACTCGCAGTCCTGTGGATGATGTGTTCACAGCCTATGATGATGATTGTGTAGAATTGGCTGATGATGAGGTTCTTGCACTCCAGCAGGCGCTTTAAGAGTCGACGCTCACCTTGCACTCCTGAAAGGGTGGTGCAAGTTCCAGTGCAAAGGAAGTAGAGCAGGCAGATGATGATGAGTAGTCCTCCAGGGAGTTATTGCACCCCTTCCTTACTACTTGATCTTAAAGCATTGAGGACAACGCTTAATTTCATGGGGGAGGTGTTGTTTATTTGATTGTGTTATTGGTTGCCCGTGTTGGTATTTGAGATATTTATTTTTATTGCCCTTGTTAGGCTGTGACATTTTTATTTCCCTGCTAGACTATTTTATTTGGCCCTTGTCGGGCATGTGTTGGATGATTGTGATATTTCCCTTGTCGGGCCTTCTCTTTATTTAGTTCTGTTGATTAGTTCTTAATTGTGCCCTTGTCGGGCTTGATGCCTTATTTTTGATGAATTTTATGATATCGTCGGGTTGGGCCTACACAATCTATTATTTTACTACCCGTGCCTAGCAAACGCACTTAGTTCCTACACCGAGGCTCGATTTTAAATTATTCTTGAGTGCTTAATATTTTTAATCTCCTTGTTAATAGTATATTTGTAATAAAATCCAAGGATTTTCTTCATACCACGGTTCTTTCCCAAGGAGAAAATTTGTGTCTTTTATTTCTTTGTTTAGTTTTATGTCAAACCGGGTAGGTGTTTCCTGATGATAGATTAACATGCAACTTTCTTAAGGGAAAAGGCCAAGTTTTAGTTTTGAATTGAGTCCGTACTTTTCTTGTCTCGAAATGGGCCCACCAAAAAAAAATCTTGGCAAGAAGTTTTTGAAAATTGAAGGAAAGAGGGAAAATGATTTTGAGTAAAGCCTTCTCTTATCATGACTTGCACACTCCCCATTTGGCTTGATCGATTCACAAACGAGTGTGTAAAGAACTTGTAATAGCTTGTCAAAAGTCATTGGTCCCAATTGAATTGGAGACTCATTGTGTTAATTCTTGAGTTGTGATGCCTTGTGTGGTAAGGCTAGACTTAATTCTTGTGTTCATGTGTTGTCTAGAACTTACCCCGAATCTGATTCAAGGCAAAATTCTAGATGTCACTAAGCTTGAAAAATGACCTTAGGCCCTCTTTGAATAGCCATTTTACCCAAATTGACATCCCTTTGCATTGATCCTAGTGAACCCCCTTGAGCTTGTGACTTTTCTTTGGCACCTTGTTGATACGTTGACCCTTTTTGGAACCAAATTTTTTGCACCCATCCTCCCTAATAGCTTGAAATTGAAACAAAGGCTAAAAGCCTATGTTTGGTGGAGGGGGGAATTTTAATGATGATATAGGCAAATGCCTATGTTTGGGGGTGTATGTACTAAGATGGAGAAGAAAAGGAGTTCTGCTTTAATGCAAGGTAGCACCTTATGAATGAAATGATAATTTCTCCAAAATGCCCAATGAAATGAGCAAAATGAAAGAAAGAAAGAAATTTGTTCTACCAAGTGAAGGTGATATAAGGATGTCAAATGATCAAGTTTGAAGGGAAAGTTTGGTTGTGTGAGGGGGAAACAAGGTGAATTCATTGTTCAAAAATGTCAGTGGTGTTTTGAAATGATCACAATGAGCATTAGGGAGGTTTAGTCACTTGAACCAAATGCAATCCTTACCTTAGCCTTAGAAAACATCATAACCCGAAAGTCCTTAGTGATTCTGAGCTCGGTAACTCTACATTAGTGGCGAATTACATGAAAGGAGAGCCTATGATTCGATATGTGTACACTTGAACTTCTTTGAGAGAGTGAGTATCTTTCTGTTCTCCTTTAAGCCCTTTGACTTGTGTAATGCATGATTGTGAGTGGATTCTCTCTTGTGGTAAGTGGCATCACACACTTAAAAGGAATGATGAAGTCTGTATTTCAATTGAGAGGAATGAGTGAGACAAGTTGTGTGGTGAATCTCAAGGAAAACCTTGAAAGTCCATGCCAATGACTTGAGAAGCTTGATCTTGTTTTGAACGACAAATTCTCCTATTTTTGAATGAGAAATGAAGTCCTTTTGATGAATGTTTTGAAATGAGCAATTTCCTTGAGAATGTGGTGGTCTAAATTGAGATGAGAATTATAGTTGTAGTCTTTTTGTTTTCCCCATTGAGTTTAGAGCATAATTCATTCCTTACTTTGTGAGTATCTTGCTTGAGGACAAGAAATAGTTCAAGTTTGGGGGTTTGATAAGTTGGTAATCTACCAACTTATTGAGCCTTTACTCAAGAATTATTGTCATGTTTTGATTAGATTTTAGGCTACTTATTTCATTTATTGAAATACGCTCCCAATGCATGGTGCAATCGCATGTCACGCCGCATGTTGCATCGCACCACGCTTGAGGGGCAATTTTGTCAACTTACAAGTGATATTTTGGGAAACTTCTAAAACCCTTTTTGGGGTGTGTACCTGATAGTTTTGGTTAGTTTTTAGACAATATTGAATAGTTTTACATAGAGAGAGTTTCCTAAGGAAGATAGTGAGTATATTTGATATTTCTCATCTTCTACCTTGAGATTCCATTATTATTGTACAAATTGAGCTTGGATATTAGATATTTGCACAACTATGAATGGAGAATTGAATTTCCCAATTGGTATACTCTCTTATTTCCTTAGCATGAGTGGCTAATTTTCTTGTCTAGGGGTATGTGTATGATGGGTATTTAAATTTGGGTATGGGTCTTGTTTAATTATGCTTCTAATTACTAAATTGATGTGAGTCTATTGATTTCTCCATGTTTTAACTCTAAAACTGATGGTTGCAAACATTGGTTGAACTTACATTGTTGTGTTCTTGCTTGAAAGAGGAGTTCATGATTTCGAATGAGAATTCAATAGTGGGTACTTGGGATTTCCATCTAGATTGAGGCTAGAAATAGCTTAATCGCAGGAAGATACCCATTTAAGAGTCTAAGCTAGAAATAGTATTACTTCCCCAAGCTTGTATTGGTTGGTTTCTGTTGAAACCATGGTGATTGAACAAAGACCATTGGATAAATGTTTGGAAGATGGAAAGATTGACATCCATGACTAAAACCAATGCAATCCATATCGTTTAATAAGAATTTGCATAATTGAGCAAGTACCCTAATCCCCGTTTGAATCCCATCATAAATATACGCTTAGTCATACTCTCACTTTATTACAATTCCCGTTCTTACTTTACTTTCTTGTTCGAATTGGGATTGTGAAATATTCCCAGTTCCATGTTTTCCCCTCAATTTAATTTTTATGTTATTTGAACAATTACTCTCTTCTTGATTGATATACGATAATCTCTTGGCAACTCATCATAACCATTCTCTGTGGGATCAACCCCAACTCCCATCGGGAATATAAATTTTGTTTTGCTCTGAAGATCGCCATCACCTCCTATTGGAGAGTTTATTTGAGTGTTTTTAGGTTACCCTCAACATTTTAGTCCAGTCGTCCATATCAGGCGGTGCTACAAATTTTAGAGAGTGGTTGCTTGGGTCATAGTGGGTAGAGCAACCAGGGTTCGGTTCAGACTCCTTGAGGTTTGTATTCTGGGTATTCAAGCCATGCTGGCTAGTCGGGTTCAGTTGAATGATTGTATCGGGGCACTTCTGGTAAGGGTTGCTATATATGTGGGAAGTGGAGACAGTTTGGTAGGACTTGTCAAAGATTCACAGTGTTTCACCCCCTCCGAGTTCCAACACCACTAGCAAGAGGCAGTACACAGGTTAGTAGGGGTGGTTCGAAGGTATTTAGAGGTGGTTCTCAGCAAGACCGATCAAGCGGTCATGGCAGGCGCAGTCACTTGGATGATTTTATCACAAGTATAATTTTGTTATCATCAGTGAACTTTTGGTATTGTTCAATATGGGGTCTACTTGTTCATATATATATATATATCTACTTATATTTCTTCTCGTCTGGGTTTACTATGTGAGATTTTAGTTCTTATGCATGTAGCTACACTATAGAAGAATTCTTTTAGTAGTGGATTGAGTATGTGGGTTTTTGGTAGTAGCTATCTTAGGGTACAAAACACAGTAGGCCTTGTCGTCGTAATTTTTGGGCTTTCGTTGTAATTCTAGGCTTGGTTTTTGCTATCTTAGGATCTAGCGGTCATGGGTGGCTGGATTAACTTACTTTTGTTCATAGTGTTAGTTCGTAATTCTATTCTTGGGTTAGTTTCTATGATTGACGAGGATTCAGTTTGAGGTGATGTTCTAATGATGAAATTCGAGGTCGGGTTATCTCCTGTTAAGGATAAGGGCGGTGGGCATTCCAAGGACTACCTTAAGACTTTCTTCTTTCACTATGAGTTACCATCTATATCCCTTGGTTTGACCCATGCCCTAGCAGCTATTGCAGATTTGATGAGCCGTGTGTTCAAAACCTATCTGGTCTAGTTAATACAGTGTTCATAGGGGACATTTGAGGAGCATGATTAGAATTTGGAGTTTGGTTTTAGGCGTTGCATATCAGCAAGCTATTTTAGAAGGGTTGTGGATGATTTCTTCCAATTGCAGCGCATTTGAATAGATCAATTCAGAAGGTTTTTCTCTCATGATCTGAAGACTCAAGTCGTGATGGCACCTACTATAACCCACCAGTAGGTAAGCCAACCTTTAATCCCGTAACTACAAGTAACGGGCTAACACAAGAATGAACATGAAAATAGAAGAATCTTCAATAAATAGCAGAAGATAAGTTAAACAAGCATAAGAAAAAAGGGAGGGAAGAGAATAAAATACACAAGACTCCCCCAAGACCTGGTGTCAGTCGGTACAAGTGCTACTACAACTTAGATGTGCTAAAGAGATACAATAAAATACAGACAGTCTTTGAAAGTACAGTAGAAGACTAGTCCAAAAGTAGATGGAGGTGGATCAACTCTTATTGCTAAGAGCTTACCCTTTATCTCTGATCAGCAACTCTACACGAGGACAACATCAACGGTGATAACTCGTACTAGGATCTGCATCAGGAAAAAGATGCAGAAGTGTAGCATGAGTACCAAAACATACGGTACCCAGTAGGCATCATAGGCCGACTGATCTCAAACAAGATATAAGAATAACAAAATGCGAATATAAACCCAAAGGTAAGAAAGAGGGCCAGAAGGAAATAACAGGTCATAACTAGATAATAAGGAGAAGTACAAGTAAATAACACGAAATACATAAAGCAATAATCTAGCTATAACCTAACCGGACCCCATAAGCCCGGAAGGTGCACACTATAAGGAATGCCAACTACAAACAGATTTCGATAGCTAAGATGTGCAAAAGAACACCATGATATGCAATGTGAAAAGAATGCAATGAGATATGGACAATGCAATAATGAATAAAACCCTGAGTCATCTCATAGGCCACTGGAGCTTATCAACAAATACCATACCATAATACCTGGAATATCCTGGTAGGACGCTAGATCTTATCAATACATACCATGAAACATAATCCACGTATAATCAGGGAGAAACTCAAAGTATTCTCATGAGGGGCTGTAGCTTACCAATATAATGAACACCGCAAAGTAAAACCAAGTATGTATGCAAAGGCACCGCCAGAGCTTACCAATATACCACAGATCAAAAGAAGGCAAGGTTCAGAGCCCTCTCTCGGACTAAGTGCATGAATAGTAGTATTTTTTGACACAAAAAATAGTAAAATAATGAGGTACAATTCCTCCTTGGTGACACAAGTTTTATAATAAAAGAAGTAGTTTACCCTTTTTATTAACCAAAAATAGTGATAATAGTAGGATGCTTGTTGCTCCCAAGCACACCCGCAAGTGTACGTGGTCATGCAAGTAATAAAGTGGCTCTTGCGAGCCAAATATCGATCCCATAGGGACTTGGTGCTTAGTAAATGATCCAACTTAATTATTACTATTGAAATTAAACAAGTGTGATTTGTAACCAAGAGTTTGAGCTTTGTTTTTATAAACTAAATACTAGAAATAACAACTATATAAAATTTGGATCAAAAACAATATATCGAGAGATCCAGGGTTGAGGCATTTACTTCCCATTCATGCATAATTATGATTTCTAGCCGGTGGTGGTGTTTATCATGATTGTTGATCTACGGGGTTGATATTACAACTCGGGAATGGTAATCCTCTTAGTCATCTACCCAAATTAATCTCACAACTATATCGTTGAATGGGGATGTGAGTATTTAATTCAGATGCATTCCACTATCTTCTCATTTTATTAACCAAGTGGGGCGTTTAGGTATCTTGCTATCTTAACTGTAAATCATCCTTTACAATTGCTAACTAACCAATGTTCTTCATTCCATCTCTCTAGTTCTATAGTCAACTCCTTTTAAGAGTTAGATTTATTCTAAAAATTATGATGCTTTAGAATGGTAAAAACAAGAACGTAGGAACAATCACATGACATGATAAACAATTAAACCAACTATGAATCCATTCTTAAGAAATAATGTTGTAGCCTCAACCCTAGAAATAGGGTGTTTATCCAGTCATATTCTTACAAATAATCACCATAAATGAGTTCATAAAGTAAAACAACAAGAAAGAAAAGTTAAAGAACAAAGAACCCTAGTTTGAGCCCCTTGATGTCTCCGTTGCTCTCCAATTCGTGCGTTCTACCAAAGATGTCTGTAAATGTTGCTAAGTTATAATTTTATAGTGTTTTAGGACTTCCATAAGATGTCCCATAAGAAGCATATGCATTTACAACTTTGCCCCAAACTTAAACCAAGTTAAAACCCAATTTTGGACGTTTAAAGGGGGTCGCGTCGTGTTGCTGACCGCGTGGCCAAACCAGTGGAACTCTGCGATGGGGTGTGAGAGGAATGTACTCATACCATTCCTTGGGGGTTGCGGTTCATGGCCTCCTCCCAAGCCTTGGGGGATGCGGCGCATGGTCCCCTCCAAACGTGAAGGTTCATCCTTTTTTCGCTCTCCTCTCCTCGTGCACTTATTCCTTGATTTCCCACTTCTTATGGCTTATTTGTAGGATTAATTTAGCTTCCATAGATCCTCCAATGGTCTCCTAAAATAATTCATAACACAAATTAGTCCATACACCACAATAGAGCTAATCAAAGTATACTAGAATACTCATAGCTCAAGTTAGCAAAGCTAGTTTTCTCATTTAAACTCTATTTGATCCTTTTGACTTTTGACTTGTTCCAAATGCACCTTAAACACTTTAAATATGTACTTTAACAACCAAATACACACATACACACTAGACACCTCAATAGAACATCAACTTATCCTCAAAACTAAGTTAAACGTGCATAGATAATGACACTTAGGTGTATAAATACGCCTAAGATCACCACCCCACACTTAAAGCCTTGTTCTTCCTCGAAAAACTCTTTACACTAGTCATACTCATGGAAGACTCCAACATCCCAATTTAAACTAAGACACTCAAGCTAGAACTACAACGATGACATGAATAGAAAGTTCTACATTTGGCATGCCATAATACAACTAGAATCACATGAATACTACTGCAAGACTCCCTAGCTTCAAGAATTGACTCTACTCAATTAGCAAACTCATGTACATTACTCAACAAAGAGATCATATCATTTACCTATCTATCATAAAACAAGTGCCCGCACCATAAGAGAGTTT
This sequence comes from Jaltomata sinuosa, assembly GCA_003996215.1. Lineage (NCBI taxonomy): Eukaryota > Viridiplantae > Streptophyta > Magnoliopsida > Solanales > Solanaceae > Jaltomata > Jaltomata sinuosa. The sequence goes on from QJPP01004658.1 coordinate 69,051, forward strand.
CCGATATTCACTCACACCTATGGAAATTATCAGAAGAATGGGTGTAAAAATCAAATTTTGCTCACTCTCACAAAGAATTCACATGTCACATAAGATGAACCATAGGCTTGCCCATAGTGTAGTACTCCACTTATATCAGAATGTCGAAGCTCAAGATCAAGTAGGACTTTAAAGATTGTAATGTAGGCTAAGGGACGGGTAAGAACTATTTTGTCAAGAATAGTGACTATCTTCCCCAAGCGCTTTAATACATCACATTTTACATCAACCTATTTTACACCCTTATTATCTTTCTAACTTTATTTTGTTTGGCCACATCTTTTTAAGCTAGCTTACACATCTTTAGTAGAGAGTTCTTACTATCAACACACGATTCACTTCTTTTGATCAATTTTTCTTTTCATTATATTACTCCCTACCAACAACAAATAAACATTTTCAACACACCAAAAGTTATTTTCTTGGGGCTTCAACTTCACTTTTTCCTTCTTCATATTAACACTCCTTAAAATCTTAATTTCTCAACTAAAGCGCTTAGGAGTTTTGGATCAAATTGTGGGCAATTGAAAGAAAAGGAATAAGCTATTTATGAGGCTACCCAAGAATAGGCCAAAGGCTCAAAGGGGCTAGCTAAGCTCATGCACCAGGGGTAGATAAAGAGAGTATAAAATATGACTATCACAGAAATGCCTATATTATCTCCTAAACTCAACATTCTTTATTTCACTTTGCAAATGCACGGGGCAAGTTCTAGACACCAAAATGCAATATGAAATAACAAAAACCTCATTCACACTTAGCACATGTTCAAATCAAGAAGGATAATTATAGACTCTCAATCAAGTAAAATTGCAAGAATTCAAATTTAAGCCAACAAGAGTTAAGTAAAAGAGCCTAGGTGTCTCACAGTAGTCATTCAATTTTTTAAATCATGCCATACAATTTAACATCAACTTGCAACAAGTAATCATGTGTAGCCTCTAACAAGAACATCTCTATTTATTCCTAATGACAAAAATTTTAAATTTACTCTTAAAGAGCAAAAAGGATACTGGGTTCAAAGGGCTACCCCTCAGAAAAGAACCAAAAAGAAAAACTGAGGGGTGGGTGAAGTGTGCTTCTACTAAATAGAACAAACACAAAACAAAACAAACAAAGATAAAATCTTTTTGTAATTTTTTTCAATTTAATCAAAATAAAAAAAATAAGAAGATTACCACCCCACACTTTAAACCATACTTTGTCCCCAAAGTATAAAATAAAAGTAAAGATAGAAATACTGCCTGAGGCCTCTAGGCCTAGCTAGTAGCACCAAGTTCATCAAAGGGGTCGGGAGGACCCCACACATACTGTTTTCCATGCTCTTTAGCTGCGATCTCAGGTACTCAGACTTCCCTTTAACCTGTCAACACAACATAAAAACAAAACCAACGGTGATACTAAAAATAAAAAAATTGCTACCTTAACTTGGGTTGCCTCTCAAGCAGCGCCTGATTTAATGTATGGCATGACTTACATCATAACTCTCATTCCCATTCTCTCATCCTCTTTCTCCTACTCGAGGCCCATATTTTTCTTCTTTTATGACCTCTCATGTGCTCGCACTCGAGGTCTGTGGCCTTTCTTACACCAACCTTATCAGGATTCCATTCAAGTCTTTCAGGTTTAGGCTTATTTGTCAAGTTGGGAAGCTCCATGAGATAGATAGAAGAAGTAATTCAAGGTTCTCTCTTCTCTACCTCACACTCATCTACTTCCATAGTTGTGATCATGAATAGATCTTTGTAGTGTGAGGGTCTTTTGAGTGCTTTGTACACTTTGAAGACCACCTAATCATCATTCAATCTCGTCTTGAGTGTGCCCTCTCTAACATCAATCAATGCTCCATCAGTAGCTAAGAATCGACGTCCCAATATAATTGGTACCTTGTCATCTGCATCATAATCAAGAATAATAAAGTCAAAATAAATAATGAACTTACCAACCTTGATGAGAACATCCTCAATGATTCCTTCGAGGACCACTCTAGTTCTGTCCGCCATCTGTAGAACAACTGATGCAGGACTTGGCCTCCCCAACCCAAGAGTATTAAATAGTGAAAGGGGTATCAAGTTGATGCTTGCCCCCAAATCAATCAAGTCTTGGACAACATCACTTTCACCAATTTGTATAGGGAGGGTGAAATTCCCAGGATCCTTGAGCTTTTTTGGCATCTTGCTCATAACCACCAAACTGTATTGTTCTGTAAGTGTCACAGTCTCAATAACTGCAAGCCTCCTCTTGTTTGCCACCATATCCTTCAAGTATTTAGCATACTTAGGCATTCCCTACAAAATATCTAACAAAGGAAGGTAATTTGAAGTTCTCTGAATGTGTTAAAGAACTTTTTAAAATAAGCCTCCTCTTTGGATTTGATAAGATTTTTAGGGAATAATGGTGGTGGTCTGTCTTGAGTCTACTCAATTGGCTTTTATTGGGGGTACTCAGACTTCCCCTTTTGTTCACTTCTTTGGACTCAGTCTTCTTTGCTGTCTGCTTGCAGTGATCAACTCATCTTGACCCTCATGATTTTTCTTTGGAGGTGCGTCAATCAAGTCTCTCCCACTCCTCCAGGTAATTGCCATAACTTGCTTTGGATTTTCTGTATCACTAGGCAAACCCCCTTGAGGTCTTATATTCTTCTCCTGATATAATTGACACATCTACATCTCTAAATTCTTTTGAGCCAATTGCTTATTTTTTATCTCTGCAACCATTTGTTCTTGGTTGGCCAGAATCTTTTTCAAGGTCTCTTCAATATTGTTGGCCAGAGTGTTGTTCTAAATACCTTATTGTTGTTGAAACTTATATGGTTGAGCCGGATTAGTGCCCCAAGAGTAAGTGGGCTGACTCTGCTAGTTGCAATTGTAGGCATTACCATAGTTTTGAATGCCTTTCTGTGCATTGCCCATAAATTTTAGCGATTTCAAATTCGCTCCACATAAGTGTGCAGAGTGACCACTAATACCACACGTTTCACACAAAGTCTAAACTTGCTGAACTACATTTACTTGAGCCTTAGGTTGAGTCATACTCAACTTGTTAAGCCGAGCTATCAGCTGATTCTGAAACTGGCCAACTGTGCCGCTAAAGCTGTGACACTATCTATCTTAATAATGCCTGTAGGCTTCTTCACCATATTTCTAGAAATATCACCATGCTACTCTTGGTTACCTTGTGCAATATGGTTGAATAGAGTATACAGCTTATCATAAGTTTTTTCCAAAGCCTGACCACCTGCCGCTGAATCTAGCAAAATTTTTGTGTTATGGTCAAGACTTTCTACAAACGTGTGAGCTAATATCTCATTATTCTGCAGGTAATGTGGGCAATCCCTCAGAAGAGGCTTGAATCTCTCCCATACATGATAGAGATTCTCATCTAGGTTTTGATTGAAACTTAGTATTTCACTCCTCACCTTTGTAGTTTTTCCCGAAGGAAAGAATCGAATGAGGAACTTCTTTGCCAAGTCATCCCAAGTTGTGATTGAATTTGAAGGTTTTGCCTTCAACTATTTCTTTGCTTCTCCCAATAGTGAGAATAGAAAAAGTATGAGTCTCACGCAGTCTGTGGAGACTCCTATGGGAATGAATGTATCATTGATCTCCAGAAAGTTTTAGAGATGAACCGTGGGTCCTCATGTGACAACCCTGTAAGCTACCCACTTGTGTGCAACAATTGCACCATATTCTATTTCAGCTCAAGTCTGCCTCTTGCGACTGGCTTTCGAATAGAAGAGGTCACATTAGTTACGAGTGGGATTGCCACTTCCCGCACTATCCTGTGAGCTGGTGGTTGTTCCTCATCTATGACTGCAGGAATAATCTCAGCCTATTGAAATTGTGGGATTAGATAGAGAAGTGTTTATTCTCTCCTCAATTGGTGGATGTGTCGCTTAGGTTCGGGATGTGGTTAGACCAATTCCCTCTCCCTTGCCAGCTTACTCAAGATTCAAACTTGTACCTGCAAATTTAGTAGCTAAGATCAAGTTGTTAGAACTTGGATTGAAAACAATATATGGAGAGATCTAGGGTTGAGGCATTTACTTAACATTCATGCATAACTATGGTTTCTAGCCGGTGGTGGTGTTTATCGTGATCGTTGATCTATGGGGTTGATATTACAACTCGGGAATGGTAATCCTCTAAGTCATCTACCTAAATTAATCTCACAACTACATTATTTAGCGGGGATGTGAGTCTTTAATTCGGATGCATTCAACTATCTTTCCATTTTATTAACCAAGTCGGGCATTTAGGTTTATCGCTATCCTAACCGCAAATCATCCTTTACAATTGCTAACTAACAATAAAAGTATGATCCACACTCCCTACCTTCTTCATTCTGTCCCTCCACTATAGTCAATTAGTTTGAGACATAGATTTATCCTAAAGTTCATGACGCTTTAGAATGGTAAAAACAAGAACGTAGGAACAATTACATGACATGATAAACAATTAAACCAACTATGAATTCATACTTAAGAAATCATGTTGTAGCCTCAACCCTAGAAAGAGGGTACATATCCACTCATAGTCTTACAAAGAATCACCATAGATGAGTTCATAAAGTAAAACAACAAGAAGGAAATGTTAAAGAACAAAGAACCCTAGTTTGATCTCCTTGATGTATCCTTTGCTCTCTAATTCGTGTATTCTTCCAAAAATGTGTGTAAATATGGCTAAGTACTCCTTTTTTTGTCTTTTAGGTCGTCCATAGTCTGTCCCATAAGAATCATATGCATTTACAACTTTTCCCCCAACTTAACCAAAGTTAAAACCCGATTTTGGACGTTATAGGGGAGGTCGCGTCGTGTGGCTGACCGCGTGGGCAAAGAAGTGGACCTCCACGATGGGGTGTGCGAGGCATGGCCTCCTCCACTGCCTTGGGGGGTGTGGTGCATGGCCCCCTCCAAACGTGAAGGTTCATCCGCTTTTCGCTCTCTTCTCCTCGTGCACTTGTTTCTTGATTCCCCACTTCTTGTGGCTTGTTTGTAGGCTTCATTTAGCTTCTATAGATCCTCCAATGGTCTTCTACAATAATTCATAGCACATAATAGAGCTCATCAAAGTACACTAGAATACACATAGCTCAAGTTAGCAAAACTAGTTTTCTCATCTAAACTATATTTGATCCTTTTGACTCTTGACTTGTTCCAAATGCACCTTAAACACTTTAAACATGTTCTTTAAAAGCCAAACACACACTATACACCTCAATATCACATCAAGTTATCCTCTAAACTAAGCTAAATGCACATAGATAATGACACTTAGGTGTATAAATACGCCTAAGATCAATGCTCTCCCCGGAGCTCCAATCATTTGAAAAATAAGTATTTTTGTTTTAAAAGTTAACAATTAGCTTAAACCGGTGAAATCTTTCTTTAATTTAAAAGCCATTAGTTAAAAAAAAATCTTATTAATCCACCGAGCCATTTATTTCCTATCAAATTGTACCATAACCCAAATGTATGTTAAAAGGATGAAAATAAACCAGCTCAAATGCATGTATGGATACATGTATATGCACACAACTACACCAATATAGGGCATTTCACCTTTCATATCAAGATCGTACTACCGTAGAATTCAGCCAGCCCAAAACCATGGCCCCAGGCCCATAAATCCTCATACCATATCCAAACATAGGAAAATAACAAGATAAGAACAACCAGTACGCCAAGTAAGAAACTATTCTACCACGAACTATACCCCAAAGAATGCTAAGGCTGCCTATTCTAATGTAAGTACTAAAGGAATCAACTACACTAATTACCAACCCCCAAAGGACCCGCCTAAGGTAAACAACTAACCGGAGATAAGCTCAGGCGCGCGACTAATCAAAACATTAGCAAAGCACAAATCATACTGACCTGGAGACCAGCCAATCTAGCATCCACGTCCTCGGGCCCATAAGTATATGACAAATAAAAGACCATACGAGCAAGAACAATCAATATAAAAACAATGGTAAGATCTACTTTATCATGAACCCTCATCTAATTGGATGCTACGGCTCCCAAATCTAATAAACTAAACCATAAGCAACCTATACTAAGATAAGACATCTGACCTTAATCCCAAGGATACTACACCGTCTATGCCAAATCTTATGGGAGAGCTACAACCTATACTAAGGATTTGCTAGACAGAATCTACTCTGAGACCCCTAAATCACCTATAAGGATTAATATGCCTACTCAGAACTGTATCCAAACTACAAGATCCCACAAACCATTATAAAATCATTATACTTATACCTTACATGAGCAAAGTCTAGAAATAAGTAATCCCTAACCTTCCTAGAGGCAGAACACGCGCGCACAATCCACAAGATCAGAGCCTATCTCCCCCGAGAAGCCTTCGAATGCTGCCATACTATCATAAACATGATCTAGGTGTCAAGATGAGAACAATGACACCCATATTAATATACAAACTTTCGGTCCATAAATCGGGTCCAAAAAACAAAATTTTCAATTATGTTCATAATGGGTTTCTAAACCCATGCCCAAAATATGGGCACAAACGGGACTTGATTAGGGGCACAAAACAGCTCCAAAAGTCCATAGGATCAAAGGGTTTTAAATAAGGAATTAACGGATGTAAACAGAAGATAACGCAAATTAAAAGACGGAAAAGGAGAAGGGGATAATGATGAACTTACCAAAATGGTTGGATATGATCAAAGCCCTAATTCCCAGCTCTCAATCTCTATGAAAATGGAGGATTTCACAGTAAATGAGGAGAAAACAAGGTTGAAATCTTTTATATTAGCTCGGCTACCTCCGCAAAAGTAGAGGCTTTTTGCAAAAGCAAATGTCGCAAAAGCGACAAACCCACTACAAAAGCGGAGGTCACTATTCACCTGTGCCTCCACAAAAGTGAGAGGTTTCATCGCAAAAGTGGACCTTTGCCGCAAAAGCAGAGAAAAGTTCCCAAAAGTGGACCCACTAGCAACAGCAAAACCAGGTGAATTTTTAAGGCTAAGAAGTCACTGGATGGACCCTCGGGATTCATTTGGGGTCCTACAGACACAAAAAAACTATGCTAGTCAACTAAAAATGGCATTTTGGACTCAACGAAACTGACAAAAATCCCAATAGAGATCATTTTAATGAAATGTGGCCCCCATGCTCCAAAACCAACTTTTACCAAAATTGAACCCAATTGCCCAAAATGAGTCCGGAAGCCTCAGGACCCAAACCAAAGGTCCCTCTAGCCCAAAGTCGACATTTTGGATCTAACAACGCCAACCGAATTTTCATTTGAGTCTGTCTTCTTCGAATGTTGACCAAAGTCAACCCTATTAGCCTTAAGACATAAATGAGCAGCCCGAGAACCAAATCATCAGTCCCGGCAAGTCATAAATGACCTGTAGCCACTGTAGAAAAGCTCAAAACAAAGAAAATGTACAAAAATAAAGAAATGACTTGGAGGGTCATTACAACATCCACTATTAAAAGAACTTTCATCCTCCAAAATTAAGAAATAGGAAGAACCTGAAGGCATGTAAGTGAAAAGATATTAGGTCCATATGTTGAGCTAAGCTTCCCGAGGAGCTTCCTCGATTGGACAACAACCCATAGAGTTATCAAAGGAAAACTTACAAAAACCTTAAATCCTTACCAGCCGAACTAGAAAAACACAAACTCTAACTCCAAAGCTAAACGGTTAATAAACTAAACTGAACCCACCAAACCATAAGAAACTTAACCGGAGAGCACCAACACAACACAGGAACCACAAAAACCAAGGTGATCATTATATGGAACTAGTAACCTGGCTAATTCAAAACACAAAACCCACATCCTCAAAATTCTAACGCATGAGTCCTTTGGTCCGAAAACCCTTCCGCCTATCCTAAAACATCTGCACTCTAACCATGAAGCTAAGAACAAGCCAAGCACCCAAGCAATACTTGAGAATATCAACTAACCCATTAGAAAACTATGGTTCCTACCATACTTTACCTCCAACGCAGTCATCTGAAACTCGATCTCAACCAAAACTAAACACTTGTCTTACTAATCTCTAAAATACATTAACCTGCTCGTAGTATATCCTTGGTGAGCAGAATAGTACACTTCGACCGAACATCATCCTGCGAAGGAGAAAGTTATGCTACGCTCCACTAGCATCACCAATTTTTTTTGAAATGACCACCAGAGAAATGATTGCACAAAAAATATCATGATCATAATTTATAGTAACATGAGTCCTATGCATATGAACGATCTCCCAAATGTACAACACAACTAACATCTTAAACTATACCAAGTCTGAACATGCTGAAAGTGGATGAACTAGATTACCCTATCCATGGAGACCCAAGCAAAATCAAAAACTCTGCAAGTAGTGCGTCCGCCTACCACAAAATCCCAAGCTATCGAATCAACTCTAAGTTCTAAGAACACTGCCAAGGCCCTCAATCCTCAAAACACCAACTGGATCGAAGGTCACCTTCTTGGCCTCATAACTCAGCAAGAAGCCCGCCATGCTTTGCATATTAAGCCAAACCAACCCATTGGCCAAGGAATTGATGTCCGAAGCCAAGGGTTTCGACCTAGCAACTAAACCATAACCTTTAGAATCACTGTCTCCCATCTCAAGAATCTATCCTGTGGTACCAGTGATAATGCTCAAATGTTCTCTCTAATTAAGGAGGCCACGACGATCGCGTAATCAAAACAAAATTTATAATTCCCAACGGATGTCGGAGTCATACCCCAGGGAATAATGTAGTCGCGATCGAGTTAATAAAGAATAAAAGCAACTTATTGAAGTTCAATTAACAAAATGGGGAAAAGGATATCTAAAAAGGGGTTTTAGACTAAAATTAAAAGATAAAGAAAAATAAATAAAAGATAGGTTGATCAATCGCTTTCACCCTGCTTTTGCCAAGCAAGGATAACAAGGGAGAATTAGGAATGGGAATTCAATTCACAAGACTTGCACCCGGTTGACACCTAGGTAGTCTTGGCTAAAGGTATGCCTAACTATCTCTCGACCAATCTCTCGACCAATCGAGCATATATCTCGTGTATTTTCTCTCGAACTAACACAAGTAAGCAATAAACCAGCCAAATAACATGGGTGAGTTGGGTTATCTCCAACCCCAACTCTTATATGCGAGTTTCTGGCAACCAAGCTATGTCTAGCCTTGATCTAGAGTGGAAACCCCAAATCCCCATTAATGAATCTTCCCGAATTCGAGAATTTCTCTCTCAAGCAAAAACCCAAATTAGAAAGCTAAGTCAATGTTTGCAACCATTGACTATATATTCAAGCAATGGAGGATTCAATAGACCCAAATAATCAAACAAGAACAAAATCTATATATGAATTCAATAACCCAACAAGTATTATCTCTAATACAAACCCAAAATCTCAAGTAAACAATACACCAATAAAATAGCAATTAAGAACAAGAGTTGAAGAATGGAACTTTAGATTTTACAATACAAAGCATCCAAATATTCACTCCTATGGTGTTGGTTGATGAACTTCTTATCCAAGCTTGCCAAAAGTTGTGAAAATAGCCAAAGATATATTCCCAATCAACTGGGAAGAGTTTTATGTGAATTGGGGTTTCCAAAAATGAGAATTTCGAAATCTGCCCTGCAACTTATGAAACCTTCATCGTGATCGCGTGCGTGACCTTCACGATCACGAGGCTCTGAAATTTCTTTCCAAGCGGTCATGTGGATTCACTTCGCGATCGCGTCAGTTTATCTTTGTCCTTGTGCATCGTGGTCGCGTGGCTCCACAATCGCGATCGCGATGAGAAATATTGTGCCAGTGATTAGCAGTTCCTTTTAGCTCCATTTTGACTTGTTTTCACTCCAATCTTTCCCGAACACTTCTAAAACACATAAACCTGTAAAATAGAAAAAAATCGTGTCAAATTGCACTTTTTATCCACTTTATACTAGCAAAGGTATAAGATTAGAAGCTAAATAAGTAGGTAGAATACCAACTTATCAAACCCCCAAACTTGATTTATTGCTTCTCCTCAAGCAACTTAAAAGTTCTAACTCAAGAGGCATAGACCACAAGACAAGGATCCCATTTCAAGCACCAAAAATGGCCAAGCTCGAAATTACCAAGGACTTGCAGGTTACGATGTTGGCTAGGGTTAAGGTGATGATATCATTTGGTTCAAGTGACTACACCTCCCTAATGCTTTTTGCTCTCATATCGAACACCGTTCACATTTTCAATTTCAACTACACCTTATTTCCCCCTCACACAACCCAAGATTTTACTTTTTAACCCATAATCATTCAACTCCTTATATCACCTTCACTTGGTAGCACCTATTTTTGCTTTTCATTTTGCTCATTGGATTGATCTTTGCCATGCACTTTTCACAATTTTTTTGGAAGGGTAAGCCTATTTCACTTAAGAAGCAAAACTACTTCATTAGTACCAAACAAGTCAATTTGCAACCAAAACCTCAAAAGATGACGATTTTCCCTTAAGAATGATGTCACTTAGTCTATCATTGGGCCATTTCATCTATCTAAATAGGTGTGGCTACACAAAGTGGATCAACCCAACAAGCACAATCAACAAGCACATGCGGTTCGCACATGCCAAAGTATGGATCGCACGTGCAACGCACAAGCCAACAGTGGGCATGTGCGAAGCTCGTGCGGTTTGCACATCGACATGTGCGATGCTGTGTCCCAACTCCAACAAGCTCTATCTAGACTAACGGGTACTCAGATTTCCCCTGGCTCCAAATCATCCAACACACTTGCTATAAAAAGAAAAAATGAAGAAGTTACAAGAAAAGAACTAACAACCTAAACCATCAAATCCATCCATATCAACAAACAAACGCAACGAGGGCAAAACATAGCAAAAACAAGCCCGACAAGGGCACATCAATATCCAACAATACAAAGAAAACAAGCCCGACAAGGGTGCAATATCCAAAATAAAATAACATGCTAGATAGCGTTTAAGGGGGATCCTTGAAGGGTGTTTCACTAAAAACCAGAACTTCTAGGTCCAGAAAGAACCCAATCTCCCTCACCAGCATCCTCCTCAGCGTCAGACCCACATAGCTTCCTCAGAGTGCTCATCATCTTCGTGAGGAACTTGCTTTGCTTCCTATCATGGTCCCTCTACTTTTTCTATACCCTTTCCACGTTAGCCAACCTCTCCTTGATGTGCTGCTGCTGGCTCGCTACACTAGATAGCATAGGGCCACTAGGAGTATTGGAGGGAGGCAACCCTGATGTTGGTGCGGTGGAAGTATCACCCAGACCTGAAGGTAAGCCTGCTACAAGCTGACGAAGATGGGAATCCATGCCATAGACTTGGCTGGAGATGTGGCAGAATGTCAGAGGCCCAATTCTGAGAGGACCAATAGTCTCAACAGCAGCGGCTGATTCACGTTCCTCGCTAGACTCAGAAAATAGACCAAATAATGATGAATCCACGTCTATCTTCCTCTTCTTTGATGCTTGCATAGGGCCTCTCTTCTTCAAAGGGTGGATCATTTTCTCGGGCTTACTCTCATTCTATTCATCCCTCTTAGTGACCCTAGCTTGGTAGCACAAGTATGTGATCAACGAAGGGAACAGAAGACTCTTGTTACCACCGAGCAATACTTGTTGAATTTCATGTACAATCAATTGCCCCATATTCACCGGGAGTCCCTCCATTAGAGCACAAATCACCTTTGCTTTGTCGTTGGTCACGTCAAACTCATTCTTGGATGGAATAACTCGGGCACAAATGATCGAAAGCCAAGTGCGGGCTTCGAGGTTAAACTCGGATGACTCGATCCTTGTATTCAATGCTATCCATTGTGGGATCTCGCCATCATGCAAATGTTCCACAAACCACTCGTGCCCCTTTTCTAATGCTCGTGTTTTGTAGGTGGAATTGTCGGCATTCGGGAGGTTGTAATATCTATTGATCAACTCTGAATCAAAGAGAACCAATTTGCCCCGCACCTGTACCATCAAGTTGTTGGCGAAGTCTGTCTCAACCACATTGGCTTAGAACTCTTGGACCACAACAAAGTTCGACTTGATAGGTTCGGCGATGTAGCAAATCCATCCACTGTCAACCAACTTCCTATAGAAGTCAACCCATTTCACCTCCAATCCATCCAACACGATACCTGGCTCCCTCGTGATTGGCTTCGTCAAGACACGATCATAAAGTTGGGAACACTTGAGGGAGACAAAGGTTCCTTGGTCAAAGTACTCTTCTTCGGCCATTTGGTGGGCATTTTCATTCTCAAATTTGGCTATTTTCAATCTTAACGTACCTACACAAGGAACAAAATTTTCAAACAACAATATCGGCATGTAAAGCAATGTGTTAGGACAAGATTAGGCCAAATAAATAGGCCAAAATGATTCCGAGCAAAGTTGGGCAGAGTTGCTATTTTTGGGGTAGTGAAAACTGATCATCACGATCGCAACCCTTCTCATCGCGATCGCGAGGACAAAAAATATTATTTTAAAAATTAGGTCACCGCAATCGCGTGTGACATCGCGATCGTGAAACTCAGTGAAGGTTGTCATCGCGGTCACGAGATTTGGCATCGCTATCGCGATGATCATCTTCTTGCCCAAAAACTTTTTGTTCAAGCATTTCGTCAGACAGGTGGTCTGCACCTTTTTAAACACCATTTTTACACCACATAGGCATCACTTTTTACCCCAAAAATCAGCAAACCAACAGATTACTAACCCCCAACTAGATTTTACTATAATTTCATACCACAACACCCAATTTACATATTAATAAGGAAGCAAAGATTGACACCCACTTGGGTGATTAAGGCACTTACTTTAGCATAATGAGGGTGAATCAAAGAAGAGAGAATAAAGATCATACCTGAGGATTTGCAAAGGATGTTATGGAATTAAAGTTGATGGTGGATTTTATTTTGGTTGCCTTGGAAGAGAGAAAACCCAAGTTTCAAAGCAGTGTTTGCTTTTGAAACGACTTAATTGACTTTTAATACCTGGAAACTACTCATTGTCTCGCGATCGTGTGGCCTTCACATGCGATCATGATGAGTTAAGATCCCATAACTCTACGTGATCTCAAAGTGAATCACGCGATCGTGAAGGATTATTGAAATTTTATCTCATCGCGATCGCGATGGTCAAGGGTTGCGATCGCGATGCCTTAGCATTGACTGAGTTTTCTGAAATTTTTCACAGTGCACTGCTTTGACGTACGATGCCAGGTGCGACGGGCACTTTGTGAGGTGTGAAACACACTATGTTCTCACATGCCAGTATTTTAGATCAGTGCACTATTTTAGTGTGCGATGGCATATGCGACGGATACTCTTTCAGGTGCAAAAAGCACGTTGTTCAAAGGTATTTTTGGGTGCTTTTCAACACTTGGTTCCTCTTCTCATCCCTTGGAAACCTAAATACAAACCAAAAAGAAACAAAAAGGTGAAGTAAAGCATAAAAACAATGGCTTGCCTCCCATCAAGTTGCAGTGAGGCCATTTTTGATAACGCTCAAATCGTGCTCTCCAATTAAGGAGGCCATGGCAATTGCGTAGTCAAAACAAAATTTATAATTCCCAATAGATGTCGGGGTCATACCCAAGGGAACAATGTAGTCACAATCGAGCTAATAAAGAATAAAAGCAACTTTTTGAAGTTCAATTAACGAAAAGGGGAAAAGGATATCTAAAAGGGGTTTTAGACTAAAATTATAAGATAAAGAAAAACAAATAAAAGATAGGTTGATCAATGGCTTTCACCCTGCTTTCGCCAAGCAAGGATAACAAGGGAGAATTGGGAATGGGAATTCAATTCATAAGACTTGCACCCGGTTGACACCTAGGTAGTCTTGGCTAAAGGTATGCCTAACTGTCTCTCGACCAATCGAGCATATATCTCATATATTTTCTCTCGAACTAACACGAGTAAGCAATAAACTAGCCAAATAACTTGAGTGAGTTGGGTTATCTCTAACCCCAACTCTTAGATGGGAGTTTCTGGCAACCAAGCTATGTCTAGCCTTGATCTAGAGTGGAAACCCCAAATCCCCACTAATGAATCTTCTCGAATTCGAGAATTTCTCTCTCGAGCAAAAACCCAAATTAGAAAGCTAAGTAAATGTTTGCAACCATTGACTATAAATTCAAGCAATGGAGGATTCAATAGACCCAAATAATCAAATAAGGAACAAAATTTATATATGAATTCAATAACCCAACAATTATTATCTTTAATACAAACACAAAATCTCAAGTCAACAATACACCAATAAAATAGCAATTAAGAACAAGAGTTGAAGAATGGAACTTATGATTTTACAATACAAAGCATCCAAATCTTCACTCCTATGGTGTTGGTTGATGAACTTCCTCTCCAAGCTTTCCAAAAGTTGTGAAAATAGCCAAAGATATGTTCCTAATTGGATGGGAAGAGTTTTATGTGAATTGGGGTTTCCAAAAATGAGTCCAAATCTGCCCTGCAGCTGATAAAACCTTCATCGTGATCGCGTGCGTGACCTTCGCGATCACGAGGCTCTGAAATTTCTTTCCAAGCGGTCATGTGGATTCACTTCACGATCGGGTAGGCTTAGCTTTGTCCTTGTGCATCGCGGTCGCGTGGCTCCACAATCGCGATCGCGATGAGCAATATTGTGCCAGTGATTAGCAGTTCCATTTAGCTCCTTTTTGACTTGTTTTCACTCCAATCTTTCCCGAACACTTCTAAAGCACATAAACCTATAAAACACAAGAAATTCATGTCAAATTTCACTTTTTATCCACTTTATACTAGCAAAGGTATAAGATTAGAAGCTAAATAAGTAGGTAGAATACCAACTTATCAAACCCCCAAACTTGATTTATTGCTTGTCCTCAAGCAACTTAAAAGTTCTAACTCAAGAGGCATAGACCACAAGCCAAGGATCCCATTTCAAGCACCAAAAATGGCTTCGGTTGGTACTAACGATTAGTCAATCACATGATAATTTACTCTAAGCATTCCCCTCATTTAAAAACACAATTCCATGATGCAATGGAACACTAAGAACAATCAAGTGACAACAACCAATCCTCGAGATGTGACTCAAACTACTAGCTTACCAAAACATGCTCATTTAACCCATTTTCGGAGTTTATCAATGTCACCAACTATCCTAATTTGCATGCCCTCACAAGAATGAAAGTCCCAAAAACACATTATGTACAAAGAACAATCACAAGGGATAAGCACAAACACTCACACTCACAAGGAAATTCAAGTGCAGACACGTCAAACAATAATCTTGCCCTTCATGTAGATCGCCACTAATGTAGGGTAGCCAAGCTCGAAATTACCAAGGACTTGCAGGTTACGATGTTGGCTAGGATTAAGGTGATGATATCATTTGGTTCAAGTGAATACACCTCCCTAATGCTTTTTGCTCTCATATTGAACACCGTTCACATTTTTAATTTCAACTTCACCTTATTTCCCCCTCACACAACCCAAGATTCTACTTTTTAACCCATAATCATTCAACTCCTTATATCACCTTCACTTGGTAGAACCTATTTTTACTTTTCATTTTGCTCATTGGATTGATCTTTTGGAGCAATTTTCAATTTGGAATCAAGGTGCTACCTTGCACTTGAAGTGCACTTCTTTTCTTCTACTCATTTAATCACACACACCTCCAAACTTAGGCATTTTCCTATGTTATATTTCGTTTCCCTCCCAAACTTAGGCTTTTAGCCTACTTTTCATTTTCAAGCTATTAGAGAGGATGGGTGCCAAAATAAAGGTTCCAAAAAGGTCAAGTTTTTACAAGGTGCCAAAGGATGGTCACATGCTCAAAAGGGGTTCACTAGGGTTGATGTCATGGGAAGTCATTTGGTGAAGTGGCTATCAAAAAGGGCCTAAGGTCATTTTTCAAGCTTGGTTACACCTAGAATTTTGCCTTGAATCACATTCGGGGCAAGTTCTAGACGACATGCATGCTCGAGAATTATTCAACTACACCTCAAAGCACATGACATGTGAATTTTTCAAGAAGGATCAATTTTTAACTTCCAAATCAAGAATCAAGGAGGAGCCATTCCATATTATCACCGCTAATAGGCTAAGAGTCACAAAATGATTAAAGGGGTTGTCACAACATTAATCTTCGCCATGCACTTTTCACAATTTTTTTGGAAGGGTAAGCCTATTTCACTTAAGAAGCACTACTTCATTAGTACCAAACAAGTCAATTTGCAACCAAAACCTCAAAAGATAACGATTTGCCCTTAAGAATGACGTCACTTAGTCTATCATTGGGCCATTTCATCTATCTAAATCGGTGTGGCTACACAAAGTGGATCAACCAAACCATCACAATCAACAAGCACATGCGGTTCACACATGCCAAAGTATGGATCGCACGTGCAACGCACAAGCCAACAGTGGGCATGTGCGAAGCTCGTGCGGTTTGCACATCGACATGTGCGATGCTGTGTCCCAACTCCGACAAGCTCTATCTAGCCTAACGTGTACTCAGATTTCCCCTGGCTATAAAACATCCAACACACTTGCTATAAACAGAAAAAATGAAGAAGTTACAAGAAAAGAACTAACAACCTAAACCATCAAATCCATCCATATCAACAAACAAACGCGACGAGGGCAAAACATAGCAAAAACAAGCCCCACAAGAGCACATCAATATCCAACAATACAAAGAAAACAAGCCCCACAAGGGCGCAATATCCAAAATAAAATAACATGCTAGATAGAGTTTGAGGGGGATCCTTGAAGGGTGTATCACTCAAAACCAGAACTTCTAGGTCCAGAAAGGACTCAGTCTCCCTCATCAGCATCCTCCTCAGCATCAGACCCACATAGCTTTCTCAGAGTGGTCATCATCTTCTTGAGGAACTTGCTTTGCTTCCTATCATGGTCCCTCTACCTTTTCTATACCCTTTCCACGTTAGCCAACCTCTCTTTGATGTGATGCTGATGGCTCGCTACACTAGCTAGCATAGGGACACTAGGAGTATTGGAGGGAGGCAACCCTGATGTTGGTGCGGTAGAAGTCTCACCCGGACCTGAAGGTAAGCCTACTACAAGCTGACGAAGATGGGAATCCATGCCATAAACTTGGCTGGAGATGTCGCAAAGTGTCAGAGGCCCAATTCTTAGAGGACCAATAGTCTCAACAGCAGCGGCTGATTCACGTTCCTCGCTAGACTCAGAAAATAGACCAAATAATGATGAATCCACGTCTATCTTCCTCTTCTTTGATGCTTGCATAGGGCCTCTCTTCTTCAAAGGGTGGATCATTTTCTCGGGCTAACTCTCATTCTCTTCATCCCTCTTAGTGACCCTGGCTTGGTAGCACAAGTATGTGATCAACTAAGGGAAAAGAAGACTCTTGTTACCACCGAGCAATACTTGTTGAATTTCATGTACAATCAATTGTCCCACATTCACCGGGAGTCCATCCATTAGAGCACAAATCACCTTTGCTATGTCGTTGGTCATGTCGAACTCATTCTTGGATGGAATAACTCGGGCACAAATGATCGAAAGCCAAGTGCGGGCTTCAAGGTTAAACTCGGATGACTTGATCCTTGTATTCAATGCTATCCATTGTGGGATCTCGCCATTATGCAAATGTTCCACAAACCACTCGTTCCCCTTTTCTAATGCTCGTGTTTTGTAGGTGGCATTGTCGGCATTCGGGAGGTTGTAATATCTATTGAACAACTCCGAATCAAAGAGAACCAATTTTCCCCGCACCTGTACCATCAAGTTGTTGGCAAAGTCTGTCTCAACCGCATTGGCTTAGAACACTCGGACCACAACAAAGTTCGACTTGATAGGTTCGGCGGTGTAGCAAATCCATCCACTGTCAACCAAATTCCTATAGAAGTCAACCCATTTCACCTCCAATCCATCCAACATGATACCTGGCTCCCTCGTGATTGGCTTCGTCAAGAGACGGTCATAAAGTTGGGAACACTTGAGGGAGACAAAGGTTCCTTGGTCAAAGTACTCTTCGTCGGCCATTTGGTGGGCATTTTCATTCTCAAATTTGGCTATTTTCAAGCTTAACGTACCTACACAAGGAACAAAATTATCAAACAACCATATCGGCATGTAAAGCAATGTGTTAGGACAAGATTAGGCCAAATAAATAGGCCAAAATGATTCCAAGCAAAGTTGGGACGAGTTGCTATTTTCGGGGTAGTGAAAACTGATCATCACGATCGCAACCCTTCTCATCGCGATCGCGAGGACAAAAAAATATTATTTTGAAAATTAAGTCATCGCGATCGCGTGTGACCTCGCGATTGTGAAACTCAGTGATGGTTGTCATCGCGGTCACAAGATTTGGCATCGCGATCGCGATGATCATCTTCTTTCCCATAAAATTTTTGTTCAAGCATTTCGTCGAACAGGTGGTCTGCACCTTTTTAAACACCATTTTTACACCACATGGGCATAACTTTTTACGCCAAAAATCAGCAAACCAACAGATTACTAACCCCCAACTAGATTTTACTCATAATTTCATACCACAACACCCAATTTACATATTATTAAGGAAGCAAAGATTGACACCCACTTGGGTGATTAAGGCACTTACTTTAGCATAATGAGGGTGAATCAAAGAAGAGAGAATAAAGATCATACCTGAGGATTTGCAAAGGATGTTATGGAATTGAAGTTGATGGTGGATTTTAGTTTGGTTGCCTTGGAAGAGAGAAAAACCAAGTTTCAAAGCAGTGTTTGCTTTTGAAACGACTTAATTGACTTTTAATACCTGGAAACTACTCATTGTCTCGCGATCGTGTGGCCTTCACACGCGATCATGATGAGTTAAGATCCCATAACTCTACGCAATCTCAAAGTGAATCACGCGATCGTGAAGGATTATTGAAATTTTATCTCATCGCGATCGCGATGGTCAAAGGTTGTGATCGCGATGCCTTAGCATTGACTGAGTTTTCTGAAATTTTTCACAGTGCACTGCTTCGACGTACGATGCCAGGTGCGACGGGCACTTTGTGAGGTGTGAAACACAATATGTTCGCACATGCCAGTATTTTAGATCGGTGCACTATTTTAGTGTGCGATGGCATATGCGATGGATTCTCTTTCAGGTGCAAAAAGCACGTTGTTCAAAGGTATTTTTGGGTGCTTTTCAACACTTGGTTCCACTTCTCATCCCTTGGAAACCTAAATACAAACCAAAAAGAAACAAAAAGGTGAAGTAAAGCATAAGAACAATGGCTTGCCTCCCATCAAGTTGCAGTGAGGCCATTTTTGATATCGCTCAAATCGTGCTCTCCAATTAAGGAGGCCATGGCAATTGCGTAGTCAAAACAAAATTTATAATTCCCAATGGATGTCGGGGTCGTACCCAAGGGAACAATGTAGTCGCAATCGAGCTAATAAAGAATAAAAGCAACTTTTTGAAGTTCAATTAACGAAAAGGGGAAAAGGATATCTAAAAGGGGGTTTTAGACTAAAATTATAAGATAAAGAAAAACAACTAAAAGATAGGTTGATCAATGGCTTTCACCCTGCTTTCGCCAAGCAAGGATAACAAGGGAGAATTGGGAATGGGAATTCAATTCCTAAGACTTGCACCCGGTTGACACCTAGGTAGTCTTGTCTAAAGGTATGCCTAACTGTCTCTCGACTAATCGAGCATATATCTTGTGTATTTTCTCTTGAACTAACACGAGTAAGCAATAAACTAGCCAAATAACTTGTGTGAGTTGGGTTATCTCTAACCCCAACTCTTAGATGGGAGTTTCTGGCAACCAAGCTATGTCTAGCCTTGATCTAGAGTGGAAACCCCAAATCCCCACTAATGAATCTTCTCGAATTCAAGAATTTCTCTCTCGAGCAAAAACCCAAATTAGATAGCTAAGTCAATGTTTGCAACCATTGACTATAAATTCAAGTAATGGAGGATTCAATAGACCCAGATAATCAAATAAGAACAAAATTTATATATGAATTCAATAACCCAACAATTATTATCTCTAATACAGACACAAAATCTCAAGTCAACAATACACCAATAAAATAGCAATTAAGAACATTAGTTGAAGAATGGAACTTATGATTTTACACACAAAACATCCAAATCTTCACTCCTATGATGTTGGTTCATGAACTTCCTCTCCAAGCTTTCCAAAAGTTGTGAAAATAGCCAAAGATATGTTCCTAATTGGATGGGAAGAGTTTTATGTGAATTGGGGTTTCCAAAAATGGGAATTTCCAAATCTCCCCTGCAGCTGATGAAACCTTCATCGCGATCGCGTGCGTGACCTTTACGATTGTGAGGATCTGAAATTTCCTTCCATGCGTTCTGTCACAACTCGATTTCTCGGTCATGATGGCACCTACAACCCCCCAGTAGGCGAACCAATTCCCGTAGCCCAGGACAGTTAGTAATGGGCTACTATCTAACGACTAAATGGAAGAATAGTTTAATAAGAAAAAGTAAGGGAACAAGATGAAGAGAATAGATAACAGGAATATATATATACACATGCGGAAACTAGACCAAACCCCAAGACCTGGTATCATAGTATAGAGCCAAAACTACATACATGGAGTGCAAACGATCCACAACAAATATATAAAGATGTCTCTAAATGGTAATAGAATACATGAAGCAAAAGATAAACTAAAGCTAAGCTCCGATCGCCAAGAGCTCACCCTCAGTCTGAAGTAGTCCCCAACAAATCTCCAAGCACGAAACACAGCGATCTAACGGCGATGGCCCATGCTAGGATCTGCACCCAAAGATGCAGGGGGTAGGGTGAGCACCAAATGCGAAGCATAAGGTACCCAGTAGGTATCATAGGCCGACTGGGCACATATAAGATAAAAGCGTAGTAACAGACAAAATAGAAGCTAGCAGTCACAGAAATCAACGAAAGGTACACAGGAACTAGCCCAGAGGGAAATCAACAGAACCACATGTAAGGCCAGTAAGCAGAATATACACACCATAGGCACAGGTGAAAGTAAGATATACCGCACCTGAGGTCCTTGCAATAACACTGTATGCATAATAAGTTTATGAAATGGACGGTATACCGGTAACCTCAAGTGTAAGAAGAGGGAAAGAGTAATGATAGGCATGCTCAGAGACATGAATCAAACTCAACTAATCATATCAATCCCAAATCCAGAAACTAACAGTTTAGTGGTAACCAATTTCATAATTAACCGTAACAGGGAATAATTCTGTAAGTAAATAGCAAGAGTCTACCTACAGTCCCCCGGCCGCCCATACAACCGGGAAACACAAACAAGTGAAAACAAACCCTCCGGCATCCCATACTACCGGAGCGTACAATCAACAAAAAACAAAAAAGGGTGGAGCCTCAAACAATGAATGATATGATGCATGAGGATCTCAAGTGAAATGGTATCTCTGTATGTACCTCCTCCAGTGCCGATCCGGCCCAGCAGGTAGGTTCCATGGAAGGACACTGCCCGTATACCTCTACTCCACCGTATACCCTTCCTCCGGCACATGCAGCCCAAAGCCCTAGGCCCGGATGGCAAGGTCCATGGAGGTCCCTGACCCCATACTAAAGCTCAGTATCAAAACATGTCGTCCGGAAGCAAGTCCGGGTTCAAGATAGAGACCCAGTCTCTAATATGCATGCCCAGACCCTGTCCAGGACTAAAGTAGTAGGAAAAATATCTCAAAAACCCCTCCAAGGGTGCCCGGGCATAACCGGGTCTAAACAGTAGAAAGTCATCTCAGGTGCTCGGTCCGACCGAGGCTAAAATTATCTCAAGTAGCAAGAAAACTCAACTAGCACCCCGGCCCTGCCGAGTCTAGCGTTAATCATAAAACTTTTGATTTAAAACATAATTTTACTTTCTTTTAACTAGGAATATTCACAAGTTAAATCAACCATTTCCAAATCATTTTCATCAAAAACAGGCCCCCGGGGCCATGCAAGATTTAGAAAATAGTGCCAGTAGGCCCGAAGCCACACCGTAGTAAACCATGGGTAAAACTTATTTATCACAAGTGACCCCAAGCTAACCCATGGTCTGGCAGATCTAAACAATTTATGATAAAATACGAACTATGCGGAAAACTGAACTGATTAAAATGTATAATACTTGGGAAAGAGCCCAATCATGTTTTAATATATATATAAATATATGTAAGGAAACGTGATAAGTTTGAAAGTAACTGAAATACTCTAAATCTGATTCTAGTCTATGTCTGAAAGCCTCTAACTGAAGTGAGTTATTGGACAAGGCCCCAGCTAACTCTAAAAGTGTGAAAGCTAGAATATAATACTAAAAGAATAAATATAAGTTGCCGTCCTCAAACTATGAAGACTCACCACTGAGCTTCTGAGTGGGTACTGGGAAATCATATTGAGCGCGATCTGGATGCTGAGCACCCGAACCTAGATCATAAAACAATGTAGCATAAAATTATGCATCAGTACTTCGGATGTACTGAGCATACGGTATATAACCAAAGCTGTAAAAACATGGATACTAATATAGTAGTGTATATTGAAACATGAACTAAAGAGTAACTGTATGCAATGACCAAGTAACTGAACATGAATATCATAACATGCTAATATGACTGAATAACTGAATACATGGTCAATGCAATGCTGAGTCTGACTGTGGGAGCTACTATTAGCCGACATACCCCAAGCTGAGCTGGCTATGGGACCAACCTATAACCCTAGATGGAAGGGTGTTCATACCTTGCTAAGGGTACAAACTAATCTGACGTGGATCCACTAAACTAATGTCCACAAGGGACAAGGGTAACCAGCCTAAAGCTGACAGTTGACCCCTTTCTGACCTATGGTCGCGCCGTAGTTCTGGGACTCAGGGACTGCTACTAAAGATCTCAGCCTAAAGCTGACAGCAGAGCCTTCATCCCTTCGTCCGCTCAGTACTAAGCCTACTCCCAACTCAAAGTATAAGAAATAAATGCAAACTGAAGTGTTGGATAGCTCAAATACTGATAATCATCCGAGAATGCAATAATAATACTGAAACTGATAGCATTCTAATTCTGAAGCATGACTAACTGAATCATCTGCCTAGCAAGTATGAATTATGAGTACTGGAATTAACACATGCTAGGATTACTGAATTATGTACATATAACTAATCCGAGGTTCCAAAGAAAACATGTAATAATATCATACAAGCAATACAATCTGAATTGTAATGATTTCATAAGGTTTAGGAACCCTAGGTCTGAAGAACTGAGTGTTAACTGAAGAACTGTACTGAATCTAGGGACTCAATGGGTGAAAGGAACCCATTGATGAAATCCCACATACCTGGAAGAAGATTCTACTGTTGAACCTTTGGATTTGGGGCTGAACCTGAAGAAAAACCCTCTTGCTTGTTCTTGAGAGGAAACACTTCTTTTCTTGTGTAAAATAGCTAACTGTCGATTTAGTTTAGGAGTAATGAGGGAAAAAGAGTTTAAACCCTTTAATTACTCACAAAACGACTTAGGATCTGAGTTAAAAGAATTGGGAAAAGATCGGAATGCCCCTAGCTTAAGATAGAAACACATATAATCCTTCATCGGACGGGCCACCCAATGGGTGTCAGACCTGAGATGGCCCGTTGGCTAGGGCATCAGAATAGGGCAGACTGGGCTGGTCCTCTGGATAGTCCCCATTTTGGCTCCCATGGCCCATCGCAACTACGACAGTCGTGGTGACAGCCCTTTGGGGCTAAGAAGACTTGGGAGGGGCACTAGAGGTTTCCCATGGCCCGTCGGACCACCGACGCTCATGGGGACCCCTATCTAGCTAACACAGGCTTGACTAAGCCTCTGGGATCTTCCCATAGGGATGAAGATAGGATGTTGTGTCCACGACTTCTGTGGGTCAGCCCATGGAGCTTGACTGGAGATGGAATTTTCTGAGTTCTTTTTGAGTTTTGGGTTTTAAATGTTGGTCTGAATTTTGGGGTGTTACAATATCCCCCCTTGGTATCATTCATCCTCGAATGAAGACTAACTAAGTTGAGTTTGGAGGGAAAGAGCTCCAATTCCTAACAACTGAATACTGGGAGCTGATATCTCATTGAGTCCAGTTCTAAGGACATGAAAGCATACTGAAAATATTGGAATAGCTAGGAAAACATGGTACTGAGACTGACATGCATTAGAGGAAATAGAGGAACTTGAGAGGAACTATTACCTCAAGCTAAAACTGGGTCGGAAGGAAAGAGGTGAGGATACTTGGAGATCATGGCTGCTTCTGCTTCCCTAGTAGCTCCCTCGACTGACTGATTCCTCCATAAAACTTTCACCGAGGCGATTTCCTTATTTCTCAACCTATGAATGTGACAGTCAAAAATTTCAACTAGAATCTCCTCATAGGTGAGACTATCCTTCACAGCCACACTTTCTAAGGGCACAACCAATGTTGGATCGCCAACACACTTCTTCAATAACGATACATGGAAAACTTGATGAACTGCGACTAATTCTGCTGGCAACTCTAACTTATAATTCACATTGCCAACCCTTTTTAGGATCCTGTATGGGCCCACATATCAGGTACTGAGTTTTCCTTTCTTTCAAAATCTCATCACACCCTTCATGGGTGATAGCTTCAGGAAAACCCAATCATCAACCTCAAACTCTAAGTCCCTTCTTCTCACGTCTGCATAGGACTTCTGACGATTATGAGCTATCTTAAGTCTTTATCTGATGAGCTAAACTTTCTCCATATCCTCATGAACCGAATCTGGCCCAATCAAGGCTGCTTCACCTACTTCGAACCAACCAACCAGTGATCTGCATCTATGCCCATAAAGAGCCTCATATAGGGCCATCTGAATACTGGAGTGAAAATTGTTATTGTAGGCAAACTCTATGAAAGTTAGGTGATCATCCCAACTACCCTTGAATTTGATAACCCAAGCCCTCAACATGTCTTCTAAGGTATGAATGGTATGCTCTTCCTGACCATCCGTCTGTGGATGAAATGTTGTACTAAGATTTACCTGAGTACTAAGACCTTTCTGAAAAGACTTTCAGAAATGAGATGTAAACTGAGGACCCCTATTTGAGATGATAGACAAGGAAACCCCATCCGACCTGACTATATTGCTGATGTAGAGTCTGACATACTTCTCTGTTGAATCAGTAGTCTTAACTGCTAGGAAATGGGCTGATTTGGTCATCCTGTCTATAATCACCCAAATGGAGTCATGCTATCGGCGAGTATGAGGTAAACCCGTAATAAAATCCATGTTGATCACTTCCTACTTCCAAGTAAGAATACTAATTTCCTGAGTCACACCTCCTAGTTTTTGATGTTATACCTTAACCTGCTGACAATTGGAACACCTTGCTATGAAATCTGCAATGTCCCTCTTTATATCATTCCACCAGTAAACTTCCCACAAATCACGGTACATCTTAGTGGCACCGGGATGAATGGAATATCTGGAACTATGGGTTTCTGTGAGGATCTGCTATCTCAACTCACCCATGTTAGGAACATATAAATGACCTTGGTAACCCCATCTCCCCCTTGGTAGAAGACCTCTACCCTCTGCTGATGAACTGCACCCTTTAACTAAAGCAATATGGGATCATTGTCTTGTTTCTCTTTCACTTCAGCTACCAAAGAAGATTCTGACCCATTCTGGACTATAACACCACTATCCGGCGTGTCCATGAGGTAAACTCCTAAGCGAGCAAGCCTATGAACATCCTTGACTAATTCCTTTTTCTTTACATCAACATGTGATACACTACCCATGGACAGTCTGCTGAGGTTATCACCCACTACATTGGCCTTACTCGGATGGTAGAGCACATTCATATCATAATCTTTGAGAAACTCGAGCCACCTTCTCTAACGAAGATTCAACTCTTTCTGGATGAACACATACTGGAGGCTCTTATGGTCTGTGAACACATCTACATGAACACCATATAAGTAGTGTCTTCAAATCTTTAGGGCGAATATAACTGCTGCAAGCTCAAGGTTATGAGTCGGATTATTCATCTCATAAATCTTAAGTTGTCTAGATGCATAAGCTATGACCTTACCACGCTTCATCAAAACACAACCCAAGCTGAATCTGGACACATCACAATACACTACAAAATCATCCAAACCCTCTAGCAGAGTTAGAACGAGAGTTGTAGTCAACCTGTTCTTTAACTCTAGGAAACTCCTTTATCACTCATCTGGCCACTAATACTTAATGTTTTTCTGAGTCAACTTGGTCAATGGGGCAGTTATGGAGGAAAATCTCTCAACAAACCTCCAGTAATAACCAGCCAAACCCAAGAAACTTCTGATGTATGTCGGAGAAGTAGGTCTGGGCCAGTTCCTTACTGCCTCAATCTTCTGAGAATCAAGTTGGATTCCCTCACTAGACACCACATGACCAAGGAAAGTGACTGACTGCAATCAGAATTCACACTTACTGAACTTGGAGAACAACTGGTTATCTTTGAGAGTTTGCAAAGGAGCATTTGTTAGTCCAAATGACATAACTATAAATTCATAGTGACAATACCGAGTTCTGAAGGCTGTCTTCAGAATATCACAATTTTTGTCTCTGAGCTGATGATAGCCAGATCTGAGGTCTATGTTAGAAAAGCAACTAGCACCTTGAAGTTGGTTGAACAAGCCATCAATCCTGGGTATGGGATACTTATTTTTGATTATGACCTTGTTCAACTGATGGTATTCAATGCACATCCTGAGAGAACCATCTTTCTTACGCATGAACAATACTGGAGCACCCCATGAAGAGATCTGTATTTGATGAAGCCCTTATCTAGAAGGTCTTCCAACTATTCTTTCAATTCATTAAGCTGAGCTGGAGCTATTCTGTAAGGAGGAATCAAAATAGGGTGGGTATCTGAAAGGAGATTTATTGCAAAGTCGATTTCCTTTTTGGGAGGAACCCTGGGAAGATCTTCTGGAAATACTTTTGGGAATTCATTCACCACTGGTACTGACTCAAGAGTTAGGGTTTTGGATTTTGAATCCTTAACATGAACAAGATGATAGATATACCCTTTGGAAATTATTTTCTAGCCTTAAGGTAAGAGATGAATCGACCTATAGGCACTGAGGTGTTACCCTTCCACTCTAAGACTGGATCGTTTGGAAATTGGAACAAAATGATCCTAGTTCTACAATCGACTAAGGCATAACAGGAATGTAACCAATCCATGCCTAGAATGATATCAAAATCAATCATTTCTAATTCTACAAGATCGATTGAGGTGACATTCTAGGAAACTGTGATAGGGCAATTTCTGTATACCCATCTGGTTGTAACTGGGTCACCAACTGGAGTAGCAACTGAGAAGGGTTCTGGGAGGACTTCTGGACTGAAACCAAAGTCTACTGCTATATAAGGAGTCACAAAGGAAAGTGTAGCTATAGGATATAACAATGCATAAACATCAGTATTAAAGACTCGCAACGTACCCCTGACCACATTGGGAGAATTCTCCTGGTCCTGTCGAGCCTGAAGAGCATAGAGATTATTTTGGAACTGACCACCACATGTATTAGAAGAGGCACCCTACTGAGTTGGGCGACCTGCTGGAGCTGCTGTAGAACTAGCATGAATAACAATGTGAGTATCCTTGCTTTTTTGAGAAGCTGCTGGACAATTCTTCATTCTGTGGCATTGCTTGCCACACCGAAAACAATTCCCACTACCTGTCATACACTCACCTTGGTGATTCTTACCACACTTTTTGCGTGTTGGATGAGGGCTCCCTTCAGTAAAACTACCTTGGGACTTAGAGCCTGGCGCCCTATCTCGTCGATCCTGCCTGAACTTAGGCACTGGAGCACTAGCAGAAGATGGGGCTGTAGCTAAAGATTTCTGGCAGAAATGAGAGTGATTACCACCCTCTGACCTCTGCTGAGAGTAACTAAAGTCGTCTGTTCTAGCTCTCTTACTGTCTCTTTCCCTCTTTGATCTTCTTTTCTTTGATTTGCTGAGCATAAGTAACCAACCTAGAAATATCCATCTCCTTTACCAGCATAGCCGTATTGCACTCCTTAATTATATCATCTTATACTCCCGACACAAACTTACTCATGCGGTATCTGGAGTCAGCTACTATTGCTGGAGCATACTTAGACAGTTGAGTAAACTTGAGTGCATACTCCTACACACTTATATCATTCTGCTTCAAACTGATGAACTCTTGGACCTTGCTTTCCTGAGTTCAAGTGGGAAAAACCTATCCAAAAATGCAGTCTTGAAGTGGTTCCAAGTCACCGAACCTGCATTAGCACAATGGGATTCCTTCCATTGTTGATACCAAGTATAAGCCACTCTTTTAAACTGGTAAGCTGCTAAGTCCGCACTCTCGACTGGAGTGACATAATATCTATCACCTTCTAAATATCATCAAGGAACTCTTGTGGATCCTCTTCCTACTTAGACCCATGAAACTCTAGAGGGTTCATCCGAGTGAAGTCTCAGATCCTCGCTGCAGCAGTGTTGGGCTGAGGTAGAGCTGGTGCCACAGCATGCTGATTGACCTGAGTAGTCATGTCCTGAGCAAGCACCTAAAAATTAGCCCTGAATTCAGCATGGGTACCTTTCTCATTCAGAGGGTCTGCTGGAGCTACTGGTGCCGGCTGATTCCTTGCGTTGGCTCTTCTGGAAGGCATTTTTATGAAACGCGTAGAGCACGAGTTAGAATGAGGTTAGATAGATTTCATACTCTATAGCATGAGCTGGAAAAGAATGAAGTGAAGTTTTACCTAATGACATCTCATAGATACTCCCCCATAAGTGTGGCGCGCTTCACACCCATGAAAAAGACTCTACTCGACGCGGCTTTCAGACACCCTAGGACACTTGAACCTGATGCTATGATACCAAGTTTGTCATTCCCCGCGGATACCTCCTGGATACGACACGGTGCTTAGTGTTACAAGTTACCCCAAGCTAACCTATGGTTTGGCAGATCTAAATAATTTATGCTAAAATACAAACTGTGTGAAAAACTGAACTGATTAACTTGTATAATAGTTGGGAAAGAGCCTAATCATGTTTGAATATATATATAAATATATGTAAGGAAACGTGATAAGTCTGAAAGTAACTGAATTACTTAAAAGATGATTCTAGTCTATGTCTGAAAGCCTCTAACTGAAGTGAGTTGCTGGGATAAGCCCCCATCTAACTCTAAAAGTCTAAAAGCTAGAATATAATACTGAATGAATAAACATAAGTTTCTATCCTCGGACTATGAGGACTCACCACTGAGCTGCTGAGTGGGGACTGGGAAATCATACTAAGCGCGATCTGGATGCTGAGCTCTCGAACTTACATCCTAAAATGATATGGCACAAAAGTATGCATCAGTACTTCAGATGTACTGAGAATGAAGGATATAACCAAAGTTGTAAAAACATTGATACTGATATAGTAGTGTATACTAAAAGATGAACTGAAGAGTAACTGTATGCAATGACCAAGTAACTGAACATGAATATCATAACATGTTGATCTGACTGAATAACTAAAGACATGGTCAATGCAATACTGAGTCTGACTGTGGGAGCTACTATTAACTGACATACCCCAAGCTGGGATAGCTGTGGGACCAACCTGTAACCCTGGAATTTAAGGGTGTTCATACCTTGCCAAGGGTACAAACTAATCTGACGTGGATCTACTAAATTGATGTCTACAAGGGACAAGGGTAACCAGCCTTAAACTGACAGCTGACCCCTTTCTGACCTATGATGGCGCCGTAGTTCTAGGACTCAGAGACTCCTACTAAAGGTCTCAGCCTAAAGCTGATAGCAAAGCCTTCATCCTTTCGTCCGCTCGGTACTAAGCCTACTCCCAACTTAAAGTACAAGAAATAAATGCAAATTGAAGTGCTGGATAGCTCAAATATTGATAATCATCTGAGAATGCAATAATAACACTGAAACTGAGAGCATTCTAATTCTGAAGCATGAATGACTAAATCATCTTCCTAGCAAGTACAAATTTTGAGTACTGGAATTAACACATGCTAGGATTACTGAATTCTGAACATATGACTAATCCTAGGTTCCCAAGAAAACATGTAATAATATCATACAAGCAATACAATCTGAATTGTAATGATTTCATAAGGTTTAGAAACCCTAGATCTGAAGAACTGATTGTTAACTGAAAAACTGGACTGAATCTAGGGACTCAATGGGTGAAAGGAACTCACTGATGAAATCCCACTTACCTGGAATAAGATTCTACTGTTGAACCTTTGGATTTGGGGCTGAACCTGAAGAAAAACCCTCTTGCTTGTTCTTGAGAGGAAATGGTTCTTTTCTTGTTTGAAATGGCTAAGTGTTGATTTAGTTTAGGAGTAATGAGGGAAAAACTGTAAAAACCCTTTAATTACTCCCAAAATGACTTAGGATCAGAGTTAAAAGATTTGGGAAAAAAATGGAATGCCCCCAACTCAAGACATAAATTAAAGATAATCCTTCGCCAGACGGGCCACCTGATGTACGTTGGACCTGAGATGGCCCATCGGCCAGGGCTGTGGAACAGGGCAGACTAGGCTAGTCCTCTGGACAGTCCCCATATTGGTTCCCATGACCCGCCGCATCCACGACAGCTGTGGTGATAGCCCATCGGGGTTAAAGAGACTTGTGAGGGGCACTGGCAGTTTCCCATGGGCTGCCCTACGGCCCGTCGGACCACCGACGCCTGTGGGGACCCCCGTCTGTCTAAGGTAGGCTTGACTGAGCCTCTGGGCTCTTCCCATGGGGACTCTAATTGGATGTCGTGTCCATGAAGCCCGTGGGTCAGCCTATGGGGCTTGACTGTAGATGGAATTTTCTGAGTTTTTTCTAAGTTTGAGTTTTAAATGCTGGTCTGAATTCTTGGGTATTACAGCATAAGGCATCGCACACAGTTGATTAAAGTTGGCCAATTCACTATTATGAGAGGTGAAGTATTGTGCGATGCGTACCTTGGTTGGTATGGTCCGCACCAACATCGCACCTCCAACCAAAAATCACTGAAGATTTTTGTTAGCTTGTGCAAGGTCACGTGCGATGTGCACTCTGTCTTATGTGATTTGCACGTGGTCCGCACGAGCCATCAGTCATGTACTTTGTTTTTATACTCCTTTGCATTCCATCCTATTTAGTTTGTTAACTACTTTTTAGTCTTTTTGTACTACTTATGTCAAAAACACAAAATGATTTTGCCTTTTTTTTGGACTCACAATCTTCGTGTGCAGAACATGTCTTCTAGCAGGGTCAATGCCGAGCAAAGTTCATAAAGGCCAACAACACCATATTCCTCCGCTCACATCCTCTAGTGTTTTAGATGATAAGAGAATTCGATTTGGATTTTAAGGTATGAGGGTCATTTATGAGCATGACAAGGATAGGTTTTTCAACACAGAGCAAAGTTTCAACCTGAAAGCACTGGGGGATAACCTATCCAACATCCCCGCACAGTTTGCCAACCGACAATGGAAACCATTCCAGGAGGTGCCCGAGAACTATTATAAGGAGATTGTTCGGGAGTTCTTTGCCTCGTACCAAACCACACAAGATTCTAAGGGTTACAAAAGGGGTGTGGAAAATTTCCCTGCTTTGGAATCAATAATAGTTTGACGCAAATAAATCTGGATCACTCCAGCTGTAATTAACGTTGTTTACTGGGACATCCCCATTGAGCCTATACCTGAACTCATCGCCAAGCTGACTGTCAAATACAAACCTCTTGAGTGGGCTGCCCCTATTATTGCTCCTGACACACCTCTCTGGGCCACTATGAGGGGTGACATACCATGATGGTCCCTGCACTTTGAGGCTCGTCCTTTGTAAGATTTTGTTCGCTCTCACTTCCTCCCTTCTCAGAATGACCAAAAGGTCACCTATGATGAGGCCATCTTGTTAGCCTCAATCATTAGCCTCAATCATGGAAGGGGACCATATAAACATTGGTGAGATTGTCGCCTTGGTGATCAATAGAAAGGCTCATAGGGGTAGTGATGCATTCCCCTTTCCGTTGTTGATCAATAAACTGTGTGCAAACACTAGCATTCTTTATTTCAGTTGTGACACTCCTACTCTTGCCACTGATGTGCTGGATCTTGATAAGAAAACTAACAGAGATGCCCCCATTTTCAAAAGGCACAGGGTTGAGGCATCGGTAGAAGTTGAGGTTGATGACTCAGATGCTGAAGAAAATGTTTCCTCTCCTTCCAAGGTCACTTCAAAAGCACACACACCCACAACCTTTGCACATAGAGGGTCATTGACCAAGAGTGGCCTCCAAGATATGGTTGACAAAACATATGATCATGAGAGACAACTGAATGAGTTGGCAATCAAGTTGTTCGGGTTGATCAAAGCGGCTGTAAAAAGGGCCATCAATGGAGTGGTTGAAAAGATCACCTCACTCTACAGAAGGATGGACCCTATTGAGGGAGCCATCAGTACACTCAGGAAGGATGTTGACAAAGCCAAAGGAAAGCAGCCAGTTTAAGAGGTAGACTTTAGCACCTTACCTGCACCCCATTCCATTCGTGGCCCGATGGATGACCTATTTGCATCATTCACAGATGATGAGGAGGATCTACCTGGTAATGAGGATATGGAGCTAGATGATGATGAGAACTCACTATTTAGCAGGCTCTCAGGGATTCCACAGTGACAGCACACTCCCGAAAGGGTGCTGTGGGTCCTAGTAGAGACGCTGCAGATATGAGGCATAATACTCCAGGGAGTTGCACCCCTTCTCTCCTTATTTGATCTCAATGCATTGAGAGAAATACTTCTTTTTATAGGGGGAGGTGGTATTATATGATGTGATTGTTGGTTGCCCATGTTGGGCTTGAGATGTTTTATTTATTGCCCTTGTCGGGCCTTGTTGACATTTTAATTTTCCTTGCTAGATTTTATTTGGCCCTTGTCGGGCAGGTTCGATGATTGTTATGATATTGCCCTTGTCGGGCAGGTTGGATGATTGTTATGATATTGCCCTTGCCGGGCCTTTTTCTTATATTTTAGAGCTTAAAGTGTTCCCTCGCCGAGCTTGATTTTTAATTCTTGATTGTGTGCCAAATTAGTCTTACACGATTCCATTGTCTTGCTACCCATGCCTTGCAAATGTACTAAGGGCCTACGCTGTCACACCCCAAGGCAATCCCCTAGACATAACACGGGACCTAGGGTCAGAAGTAACCCTAAGCTAACCCTGAAATTGGCATATCACAAGCATACTGAATATAATTCTAAATAAATGGAAGCATATTGAATACGTCAAAACTGAAAGGAATAATAATTCTAAAGATATCTGAAATAAGAGTATGTCTGAAAATCAACGGAACTACAAAATCTGAAGTCTGACTCTATGTCTGAAAGCCTCTAATACTAATGAGCTACTGGGACAAGCCCTTAGCTAACTCCAAATACTGAAAGTATTGACAAACTGACTAACTCAAAAAGCATGTAAAAGATATGTCCTCGAATGATGAGGACTCACCACTGACTGTCACTGATATGGCACTGGGCAAGCTAATCACGAGGCTGAAGCTAAGAGCCTGAGCCTGCATATGATAGGATGCGGTATGTAGAGTATGCATCAGTACTTTGAATGTACTGAGTATAAGGGATATGCAAGGCTGACTGAAATGTAAATATGCAAAAATACAGGAAAGCTAGAAACTGAACTAAACTATAGTACATAGGCCCAAAATACAATCATGCATAAACAGCTGAAATGCAAGAGTAATCTAAAAAACATGTTGAAAGCTGAAAGTAAACATAATTGAGGGCCTAATGCACTTTACTGAACTACCACTTGGGAGAGTCTATTAACCGACATAAACCACATGAGCTAAACGTAGAGTCCGATGTATACGCCCCATTGAAAGGACCCAATATACCTTGCCAAGGTATAAAGGCATGACTGTGGCATGATCACTAAATCTGATGCCTAACAGAGGGGACTTATAAACCTACATTGGCACGTAGTTCTGGGACCTTAAGGGTACACTGAACCCTAGTCCAACTTAGTGCTAAACACTACTCTCAAACTGAAGACTAATAGCTCATTAAAACTGGAGTCCTGAATTTCCTGAGATAGAACTAAAATTGTTCGAAATCGCTAACTTCTGAAATACTATAGTAAATTGAAAACTAGTTAAATTTTGATCTCTTTTAAAGCTCATACTAATAATCTAGGTTGAATTTTGAAGAAATCTAACACTTTAGAAATCCTACAATTTAGGGCAATTCTCGTGATTTCCTAAAAACCTTGCACAAATCCATGCAGTGTAATATAAGAAATATATATCATTAAAACCTGATGAAAATCATGTATAGATCAAGAAGATGGATTTCTATAGCAATCTATTAAAATGGGTGAAAACCCTAGTTTTAAAACCATGAAAATTATCCGTAAGGCTTGAAATTTTTTTGGGATAAGGGCAAACCAAACCCTTACTGAATACCCACATACCTGGTGGATGAAAATCCCTGCAAGATACTGAAGTTGAAGCTTGGAGGAGAAAACCCTGGGTCTGGAAATTTGGAGAAGAACACTCCTTTTGCTAGAGAACTGACTTGAGAGGAAAAACAAATTTGTTTTGGGGTTTCTCCTAAATAAAATTAGCTTAAGACTATTTATAGTCGGAGCTAAAATAGAAAGGAAAGATCTAAGATACCCCTGAGAAATTAAGTTAAAAGCTGCTGGAAAATTTTGCGATCACGTTCCACGGTTCATGGAAACTTCTATGACTCGTGGAACCCTGTCATGGTTCATGGGCCCTTCTCTTGGATGCGGGTCTAATAACCACGAGCCAAGTTCACAGCTCGTGGGACTTGCTCGTGGTTCCTGAGGGGTTTGGTGACCCTTAGGTCTGAGTTCCACGAGCCCATTCCATGACCCGTGGTCCTGTTCATAGTCCGCGGACTGGGTTCGTTGTTTGGGTTCTGAGGGGCTGGTCTGCAGGACTAGTTCCATGGATGGGAACCACGGTCCGTGGATTATTCCATGACTCGTGGAACCGGTCCGTAGTTCCTGATCTGGCTGGGACAGTTCAAAATTTCATATTATCAGGGCTAGTTCTAGGCTTAGGATTTCTAGGGTGTTACAATATATCCCCTTTGGGATCATTCATCCTCGAATGAAGACCAAACAGGTTGAGTTTGAAGGGAAAGAGCTGCAATCCCTATAACTGAGCATTAAAAGCTAAATTTCTAGCTGAAATAGGTTCTAAGTACATGAAAGAGTTTTGAATTTCATGAATAGCTGATGGAACATGATACTGAGATGGAAATATATAAGAGTGAACTGAGAAACTGAGGAAGAACTATTACCTCAAGCTGAAACTGGATCGAAAGGGAGGAGGTGAGGGTACTTGTACACCATGGTTGCTTCTGCTTCCCAAGTAGCTCCATCTATAGACTGATTCCTCCACAAAACCTTTACTGAAGCGACTTCCTTATTTCTCAACCTATGAACCTGACGATCAAGAATCTCAACTTGAACCTCCTCATAGGTGAGGCTATCCTTAACATCCACACTTTCTAGAGGCACAATTAAAGTTGGATCACCAATGCATTTCTTCAACAAGGACACATGGAAGACTGGGTGCACCGATGCTAAGTCTGCGGGCAACTCCAACTCATAAGCCACCTTGCCAACTCTCTTTAGAATACTGTAAGGGCCTACATATTGAGGACTAAGCTTCCCCTTCTTACCGAATCTCATCACGCCCTTTATGGAGGACACTTTCAGAAAAGCACAGTCTTCAACCCCAAACTCTAGCTCCCTTCTTCTCACATCTGCATAAGTTTTCTGACGACGTGGAGCTGCAACCTTTCTATAATAAGCTGGACCTTCTCCATGGTCTCATGGACTGAATCTGTACCTATCAAAGATGTTTCACCCACCTTAAACCATCCTATAGGTGATCTACACGTTCACCCATAAAGTGCCTCATACAGAGCCATCTTAATGCTAGAGTGAAAATTTTTATTATAGGAAAAATCTATAAGAGGTAAGTGATCATCCCAATTTCCTTTGAAGTCGATCACACAAGCTCTCAACATGTCCTCTAAATTCTACATGGTACGCTCTTCCTGACCATCTATATGCAGGTGAAAAGTTGTTCTAAGATTAACCTGTGTACCAAGACCCTTCTTAAATGATCTCCAAAACTGAGATGTGAACTGAGTACCCCTATCTGAGATGATGGAAAAGGGAACTCCATGCAACCTAACTATCTCACAGATGTAGAGTCTGGCACATTTCTTTGTTGAATCTGTAGTATTGACAGCTAGGAAGTGGGATGACTTAGTTACCCTATCTACAATCACCCAAATAGAATCATGTTATCTGCGAGTACGAGGTAAACCTGTAATGAAATCCATATTTATGACCTCCAACTTCAAAGTAGGAATGTCCATCTCCTGAGTCATGCCACCTGGTCGCTGATGTTCTACCTTCACTTGCTGACAGTTGGGACACCTAGCCATAAAAATCAACAATGTTCCTCTTCATACCATTCCACCATTCCACCAATAGACTTTTCGTAAGTCCTGGTACATCTTCGTAGCACCAGGATGGATGGAATATCTGGAGCTATATGCTTCTGCCAAAATCTGTTGTCTCAATTCACCTATATTAGGAACACATAACCGACCCTGGTAACGAAGTACACCATCTCCCCCTTGGGAGAAGACCTTTACTCTCTGCTGCCATATAACACCATTTAGTTGAAGCATGATGGGATCACTGTCTTGCTTTTTCTTCACCTTGGCTACCAATGAAGTCTCTGACCTATTCTGAACAATGATACCACCTTCTAACGAATCTATGAGGCGAACCCCTAACCGAGCAAGCCTGTGAACATCTTTGGCTAGTTCCTTCTTTCCTTCCTCAACCTATGACACACTACCCATGGACAACCTGCTAAGTGCATCAACTACTATATTGGACTTACCTGGATAGTAAAGCACGCTCATGTCATAGTCATTGAGAAGCTCTAGCCACCATCTCTAACGAAGATTTAGTTCTTTCTGAGCGAACACGTACTGAAGGCTCTAATGGTCAGTGAACACATCTACATGGATACCATACAAGTAGTGTCTTCAAATCTTCAAGGCAAAGACCATTGCTTCTAACTCAATATCATGAGTCGGGTAGTTCTTCTCTTGAGTCTTAAGCTGTCTAGAGGCATATGCAATAACTTTACCATGTTGCACCAGAACACTACCTAGGCCAACTCTGGACATATCATAAAATACTATGAAACTGTCTGAACCCTCTGGTAGAGTCAAAACTTGGGCTATGGTCAACCTAGTTTTCAACTCTTGGAAGTTTTCCTCACACTCATATGACCACTGGAACTTGACCTTCTTCTGAGTCAGCCTATTCAATGGAGAAGCTATGGACAAGAACCCTTCAACAAATCTCCTGTAGTAACCAGCCAGACCCAAGAAGCTCCTAATGTCTATCGGAGAGGTGGGTCTAGGCCAATTCTTTGTTGCCTCTATCTTCTGAGAATTCACTCGAATGCTATCCTTAGATACCACATGACCCAAAAAGGTGACTGACTGCAGCCAAAACTCACATTCGCTGAATTTGGCGAATAACTAGTGATCCTTGAGAGTTTGCAGCACCACTCTCAAATGATTAGCCTGCTCCTCCTCACTCCGCGAGTAGACTAGAATATCTTTTATGAAAATAATGATGAACATGTCCAAATACTGCTTGAACGCCCTGTTCATCAAGTCCATAAAAGTTGCGGGAGCATTCGTTAGTCCAAAAGATATAACCACAAATTCATAGTGACCATACCTAGTTTTGAAGGCTATCTTAGAAATGTCACACTCCTTAACACTGAGCTAATGATAACCAGATCTGAGTTCAATCTTAGAGAAGTAGCTGGCACCCTGAACCTGGTCGAACAAGTCAACAATCCTGGGGATGGGATACTTATTCTTGATTGTGACCTTGTTCAACTAACGGTAGTCTATACATATCCTGAGAGAGCCATCTTTCTTACGCACAAAGAGAACTAGGGCACCCCACGAAGAGATGCTAGGTCTGTTGAAACCTTTATTTAGGACGTCCTTGAGCTGTTCTTTCAACTCCTTAAGCTCAGTTATAGCCATTCTATAGGAAGGAATAAATATGGGCTGCCTATCTTGAAGAAGGTCTATCACAAAGTTGATCTCCTGCTGAGGAGGAACTCTGGGTAGATAATCAGGAAACATCTTTGGAAACTCATTAACTATAGGAACAGACTGTGAAGGTGGGGTCTCAGACTCAGAATCCTTAACCTGAACTATATGGTAGATGTAACCCTTTGAGATCATCATCCTAGCTTTGAGATAAGATATGAAGCAACCTTTTGATGCAGGAGGACTACCCTGCCACTCTAAGACGGGATCATTTGGAAACTAGAATTTTACGACTCTGGTTCTGCAGTCGATTGAGGCATAACAGGCATGTATCCAATCCTTGCCGAGAATGACATCAAAGTCGGTCATATCTAGCTCTACTAACTCTGCTGAGGTGACTTTATGAAGGACTGAAACTGGGCAATCTCTGTATACCCTCTTAGCTAGGACTGACTCACCAACTCGAGTAGAGACTGGGATGGGTTCCAAGAGTTTTTCAGGGCTGACTCCGAATTTACATGCAACATACGAGGTTACAAAAGATAGAGAGGCTCCTGGGTCTAACAAGGCATAAACATTAAGAGAGAAGTCTGATAACATACCAGTGACTACATCTGGTGAACTCTCCTGATCCTGGCATGAAGACA
Organism: Jaltomata sinuosa; assembly: GCA_003996215.1. Taxonomy (NCBI): domain Eukaryota; kingdom Viridiplantae; phylum Streptophyta; class Magnoliopsida; order Solanales; family Solanaceae; genus Jaltomata; species Jaltomata sinuosa. Next base: position 107,905 of record QJPP01004658.1, read on the forward strand.
TGCCATAGAGACAGTTCTGATACAAACTGCCACCTTTGCCGGAAGTAGTACCCTGCTGAGCTGTACAGCCTGGTGGAGCTACTGAACTGGTAGACTCAGCTTTGTTACCTCCCTATCCTTGCTTGGTAGAAGGACACTCCTTTAATCTATGGCCAAAATGACCATACCCAAAACACCCTTCTCTGCCAGCCAAACACTCACCTGGATGATTTTTACAACACTTGGGGAAGGCTGGAAAAGTACAGTTACCTGAAACACTACCCTTTGATTTAGAGCCTGGTGCTCGCTTCTTCTGATCATGTCGGGGCCTGGGAGATGGAGCACTAGCTGATGAAGGTGTTGGGCTGCCGGCCTTTGCTAAAACTATGTGCGATTCTCACCGCCCGACCTTTGCTGAGAATATTCATAGTTGCATGTCCTAGCCTTTTTACTATCTATAGCCATCTCCTTAAGTTTATCCTTCTCAACCTGCTGCGTATGGGTAATCAACCTAGAGATATCCATATCTCCTAATAGCATAGCATTCCTTCACTCTGTCTTTACCAGATCGGATACCCCATACAAGAACTTGCCCATCTGTGCCCTCGGATCAGCCACCATATATGGAGCATACCTGGAGAGCTAAGTGAACTTCAGCCCATATTCTTGGACTTACATCGATCCCCGCCTTATGTTCATAAACTCCTGAGCCTTAGCCTCCCTCAACTCTCTAGGGAAAAACCTATCTAGAAAAGCTCCAGTAAAACAGTCCTATGTCACAGGAGATGTATTCACACCCCTGTTGTCTTTCCACTGCGTGAACCAGATGTGAGCCAGATCCTTGAGTGATAGGGTGCTAACTCCACACTATCAGTACCAGTCACCTACATCACCTCAAGAATCTTCTTGATCACATCAATGAAATTTTGTGGGTCTTCACCAACCCTTGACCCTAGAAACTCTGGTGGATTCATGTGAACAAATCTCAAACTCGGGGTGCAGCTGATCCACCATTTGGGTTCACAGGAACTGGGGCCTGCTGATTAGCCTGATTGGCTATGGTCTGAGCCAATAATTGGATCGCATTATGGAACTCTGTATTTGTAACCTCATGGTTCTGGGATGGAGGATTTGTGTTAGCATTGCGTGCATTAGCTCTGCGAGGAGGCATGATCTGAAACACATAACAACAGATTAGAAGGGAGAAGTTGAATTACACTCCATCGCACGACAAAGATAGCAAAAGAAGTGAAGTTTTTATTTGAACACCTCGTAGCCTCTCTCTCATAAGTGTGGCGCGTTTCACACCCATAAAAGAGACTCTACTTAGTGTGGCTTTCAGACACCCTAGTGTTGACACCCAATTTTGGCCTGATATTTATAAAATTAATATTTTAAAACCTTTTATTCGTTAAATTTCACAGAATACAGTTTTTCTCATATTTTTTCAATGCTCATATAATTTATTGATAATTATTCTTATTTTTTGAAAATATTGAGATTTTTATTTATTTTTTATTATTTTAATTAATTTTAATTATTATTAATCTTTATCGCAATCATTGGCATGTAAACAAATATTATTTTGGTTTTTATAAATCACAGTTATCTTTGTTCAAATTATATTTTTTAAATGTTATTAAATATATTTTTATTTGTTTTTAACACAGTCTGTTAACACATAAATCGGAGGAGATATTTTTTTACACAGATAAATAAATAGCCCATGGTTTTAGGTAAATCATAGTTTTGAGCACATGGTTTTGAGCACAGGTGTAACACCCCGTACACGTATCCAGCTATCTAAGTTAGAAACTTCAGAAAAATTTCATGTCCCAGGGTTCACGAGTCCCACCACGGATCGTGGTTTGAACCACGACTCATGGAAGGTACTTGTGGAATGCCTTCTATAAGTCTGCCCTCAGGTCTGCCAACCACGAGTCACTTCCACGACTCGTAGAAGTTTCTACGGGTCATCTTGTTGACTCGTGGAATTCCATCAGAGGCCAATCATTTTCCCTGACTTCCACGACTCGTGGAAGCTTCCACGAGTCATCCTGTTGACTCATGGAAAGTCTTCTGCAGATTGACTTCCTAGCCTGAGTTCTACAACTCCCGTGCATGACTCATCATCCAAACCACGACTCGTAGGCTAAGTCATGTTCTCTGAAAGTTGACCAAATTTCCAGCTTTCCTCAAGTTATTTCCCACCCTATTATGTACTAAGTGAAGTTATTTTGACTACTTTTGGAAGGGTTTTCACCCATATTATGCTAAGTCTACCTTAAGCTCCTCATTCCTCACTGAAAAAGGAAGATTTCTCTCTAAGCTCAAGTTTCAAGTTCAAGCCTCTAAAACCTTTTTCTATCAAGTGGGTAATCTTCACCCAAGGTATGTGGGTCTTTAACAATGGGTTTCTTCCACCCTTGTGTCCAAAATCTCCAATACTTATGTTGAATTATGAACTTATGAAATTAGGGTTTTGAACCAAAATTGGGGAAAGTTTATGAAATCAGTTCCTATGTTTAAATTCATGGTTTCTTAATGATTATTCATGATTTGATTATGATTCTCTCATTGGTTTTGAAAGCCCAAGCATGAAAGTTGATTCTAGCATGAATCCATGAATTTGTATGTTTTCAAGAGAAATTGGCATGATTAGATATCATGGCCTTCATGTATTATGAAATTGCATTGCCTAACTCTTTAAGTATGAATTTGGAAAGTAAAGCATGATTTGAAATTTAGGCTTTGCTAAGCATTATGAACTATGTTATGAAAGATGCATGATACCCGATGTGTTTTCATACTTTATGAAATGATATGAAAGATGCATGATACCCGATGTGTTTTCATGCATTATGAATAAGTTTTGGCATGAGAGTATGCTCTTATGATATGATTATGAGCTATATGTATGCATGTTTTTGGGAGTAGTATTTAGCACCAAGTTGGATGGGGTGAGATTGCCCTTAGTCCCAGAAACTATGTTGCCAGCGTAGGTTATGAAATGAAATGTGCCCAAGGGTCTTATGAGAGTGGATCCACGTCTTGATGAATGGTGTCCTTACCTGAGAGAGGTATATGACAGCTTTGCCAACTAGGGTTAGATAGTTGAAAATGGTGACTTGTGCCTTGGCAAGGTTCTAAGTTTGCTTTGCTAACTAGGGTCAGATAGTTAGATTCCATGTAGCTCACATGGTCTCATGTCGGTTATAAGAAACTCCCATATATGTTGTTTTTGAGTGTTATAAGCTCCATGAAATCTTTTATGAACTCCCTTTGAAGATTTGCTTATGCTTCAGGATTTGGATTTCCTTTATGATATTTTCTCATGATATCCTATTATGCATGAATTATAATTTAAGCACGTTTCAAGCATGTTTTACTTTACTTATGCATTGCTCACATATTTAGTACATTCCAAAGTACTAACGCATATTACGATGCATCCTTTTATAATGCAGACTCAGGTGTTCCTACTCAGATTTGTGGCTAGAGATCTAGCCACTCCTACTCAGCTAGTTTTGGAGAGTCCTCATGGTTTGAGGACTAAACCTTATTTCAGTCTTTATGCTTCCTTTACATTTCAGATTGTCGAGTTAGTTGGGGTATTGTCCCATCAACTCTCTATGATAGTATTAGAGGCTTTTCAGACATAGACCTTATGAGATGATTTCTGAGTTGTACTTCACACTTGACTCTTATTTATGATATTCTGAGTCTTTACCTATGATTGCTTCCGCTTATCTTTGTTATGCTTGAGAATGCTACAACCAAGGGTTAGCTTGGGATCCTTGTGGTCCCAGGTCCCGTGTTACATCTAGGGGGTAACCTCGGGATGTGACAACACAATTTTGATAGCCCGTGGTTTTGTTTTTCCACCTAGATGGTTTAGGGTTTTAAAATTTTCTATAAAGTGTCTCATACACACTACACACTCTTTGGTGGTGGAAATTTCTAAAATTGGCAAAAAATCTAAAAGGAAAATATCAATTCTCTATCCTTAATAACTAAGTTTTCCTTTTCCGGCCACCACCCTCATCGGAATTCGGCCACCTCCGGTGAAACCATACCTGAGCCACCTCTGTTTTCCCCTTCCTCTTCAGCTGACAATCACTAGAAAAAAACCAGCAGCACCTTCTCACCACCATGAAACCACCAACACCACCCCCAAATCCGGTGAACCCACAAAACCCCATAGCTCCGACCAACCTTTCCCCTTTCCCAATTTTTTCCGGTGAACCACCACCCTCCACTAGTCAGCCACTGCACAACAAACTACAACCCAGCCACCAACCTCTCTCATTTTCCCTTTCGTCGCTCCGGCAAACAACAATCAAATCCACCACACCACCACCGCCCAAAACCAACAAAACCAGCTCCACCACTTCCTCCGGTGAAGCTAACCAACAGCACTTTGTTTCTACTCTTCTATCTCCCTCATATCAGATTTTGATGAAATGCTGGTAAGCAACAACCAGAACAACAACCGATGTTAGCTCCAAGCTCCGACGAACAACGGCTAACATACCATTGCTGCTCTTCTATTCTCATCACAAAGCAGACAGATCTGGCCTAAAAATATTTGTCTCTAGTGACCTTTCTTCCTCTTTTGCATTTTTATCTATATTTGTGTATATTTGTAGGCTTTAGATGTTATTATTTTGCAAATTATTATCTCTACTGGGTTGATTTGTTTTTTTTCCGGTGAACTTTGTCTTCTCTAACAAGCTATGTTGATTTGCTACACTATTTTGGTTTATTTTAGTGTCGTTCTTTTATTTCATAGTGATTGCTACTGTGTTGCTGGGCATTTTTTAACATTATTATGCACCATTTTTTATCTTTTCCATGTGATCCATGTACCCATTTTGCCCACTGCATCATTTTGGTTATTAATTGGGTGTTTTGAATTATTTGTCTTTACCATTTTTACTCTTTTGTTGATATTGTTACTAATATTAAGTAGACATTACGTAACATGGCCAATGATAAAATCTTTCCGTCGGATTTTTGAGGTTTTCCCATAATAAAAGATGGATGTTATTTTGAGTTTGATTATTTCATATCGAATATCAATTTAATTGACCGATGAAGAAATTTCTGTCGATTTCCAAGGCCTCCAATGTATATAAGACGAGTTTATTTTTAGTTATCATTTATTTAATTCATTTTTAGTAATTTTTGTTCATTACTAACACTTTTACTAACTGTGTTTGCAGGTACATGGAAATACTTTTCGAAGAAGATATTCGAATTAAAATTCGAAGATGTTGTATAATTCCTTATTGTATTTATTTATTTTAGCTAACGATAGGCAAATATTAGGTCGTTTCGTAAAAGTTTATCCTTGAATTCTTTGAGTTTTGGAGAGTCTTTTTCTCTAACTCGAAAGAATCGAGGCATTTGTTTTATCTCCTCAATTGAAAAAATGAATTCAGTCGGGAACCACCGTTGTGGATTCTGAAGGATGCCTAACCCCTTCCTTTTGGAATAACTTGAACCCTTACCTAGAATCTAACTGGTTTTGTAGACTAAAATTTGTTCAATTATTAATAAGGTTTCCTAATTATCCTAAAATTAGGTGGCGACTCTCTCTCTTTCTTTCTCGTTAATTAATCTTTCGAGAGTCCCAATGTTGTGTCCTATCAGATATAATAGAATGGAGACTCTGTTGGGGATTAAAAGGTTCTAACCATCATGGATTCATATTTTCAATTGAGTAGTTTTTACTTTTTTATAATTTTTTGCTCATTGTTTAATTAATTCTTTATTTGCACCTTGTATATTTTGTTGGTTATTTGTAAATTGTATAATTTTTACTTTACTTTATTATTCATTCATTATTTGTTTACTTATATTATTATTGTTGCATTTTCATAGCATCTTTTGCCTCCCTGGCAAAGCATTAGTTTTCATTAGGAAAAAAGGGCGATTATGCAAGTATTTGCAGTCGTCCTTCACTAAAAAACACACTTCTCAAAACAAACGAGTGAAGTAGTTGACCCGCGGTCGGTTAATGGTCACTTGTTGTTTTAGCCAGTGGTTGTCCGCCCGGGTTCCCGGTCATTTTCAATAAACCAACTCTAGTCTACCTAGCGTAGAGCGAATCCCAATCCTCAATTAGGCATTGACCTAAGTTGACTCGATACTCAAGCAGTGTTGGGTCCATTAGTGAGACTACCTTGTGTCCAAATAGGCCCACGGTCTAAAAGGACAATCATTTAATTATTTGTTTTAACTTAGAAGATGTGTATGTCGAGTTGCACGAACCATTATTCCTCGAATTTGTGTAAATACATTTTATTGGGACAATGGAGCGTTTCACAAACGACATACACATTCTTTAATTGTTAGGCTCACCTTTGGCTTAAAAGGTCACATGTATACTAGGACGCGTTATGCATTATTTATGTGCTAAATGCTACCTAATTTGTTTTTATCCATATTTATTTGATTTTTGTGTATATATTTTTCTGTAAATATAATTTATTTATTTCAAAGGTTGGAACTGCGTTTGACCTGATTCCTGGCTCAACGGGATACGTAGGCACCTTACAGGCTCAGTCATATTCCCCGTAAGCTTTTCAATTTACAATGGAAACTGGGGCAGAATTTTTGAGAAGGTCTCAAAAATTCTACAGGAGATTACATTTGCTACAAGATTAAATACACAGAGTTGTTGAAGTCAAAACTGGGGCAAATTTTTTTAGGAAGGTCCTCAAAAATTCCACCAGAACAGCAGAGAAAACAACATTTGATGTTGAACTCCATGAAGCGTCAAACATACAAATCAGGAGATCTTTTGATTGAGTTGTGACACTCTTCCATTTTATTATTTTTTCATGACTATTTTGTTTTCATTCATTCTTTGTGCATATATTTGACATTCTTTCAAAGATGATACAGTTTATGTCATATCTGCACAAACTATGCACACCTAATTCTCATTCCTGGGGGTGAGATACGTAGGCAGCCCTCTTGGGTTCAGTATTCTTTTTTTCAAAAAAGAAATCTTTTAAGAATCACATCTTTGATTTGGTTGGTGCCAACACAGTTAGAAATGTATAAAATAATTGATATAATTAAAATTATTGACTTTGTAGTAAATCATAGATTCTTTTTGTACCTCTTAGTCATATCTTTGTGACGCTTGAGAATATTCTCTTGCATGCATTCAAGATAAAAATAAAACCAACTTCATTGTTTCATGTGCATTGTATGATGAGATTTTAGATTAAATTCAATTGCATTGCACTGTTGATCTAGAACTTGGTCTAAATATTTTTTGAGGCAAAATTCTGAGTAATATTTGATTTGGTCTTTGGACAACCACATCTTAGCCAATACCCTTCTGAGTGCTTACATGCACTATCCCTCTCTTGGCCCACCTCCTTGAGTGCACTGAAGATGTGCAAATTATAGAAGGAGATTCAAGTTTGAAGGTATTAAAAGCAAAATATGTTGCATCCCTGAAAGTAAAGGATACAAAATGACTTCAAAAGAAAAAAAGAGGAGTCAAAAACTCTCCACAATATCAAGACAAGGAGAAACAACAAAGAAAAAAACTCTAATAATAATGGAGAAGTTGAAACAAGAAGGAGACATCAGAAAAAGTGAGAGAAGACTCCGATAAGCCAAGATTCAAAAGAAGTCAAAACAAAAGAAAGGGACAACAAAGAAGTTCAAGTGCTAAAAGTACAACAAAAGCACAACTTCAGTGCAATGCTCAAGGAGGGATTAAGTCACTTTTATCCCAAATGAATATCCTACCTACTCCTAATCTTTTATTACAAGCCGATAACAAAGTCCTACATGATCTCATTTCAAATGTTCTCACATTAGTGGGGACTTACCTGAAGGCCAAGCATATGACATCTCAATTGCATGCGTTGGATATTTTTTGAGTGCGAGTGTACTTTGAAAATGACCTCAAATCAAATTTTCCCAAATGTGTGTAAATGAGGACTTTCTTTGTGGTAAGGGCACTTGAAACATAAGGGTAGATATAGTTCAAAACCTTTGTTTGAAGCAAGAAGAATAAATCTTGTTGATACTTAGGTATGTTTGAGGTACCACTTGAAGCTATAGGAATTACCTCTAAGCCAATCTCTGTTAAAGGAGAAGCAAATGGGAATTTTTTTACTCAATGTTAAATGTTGGTGCCAACTGCAGTCAACACTTGATTCTCTCTTCACATGTTTCATTGTTCAAAATAAAATTGGGGCAAGCATCCATCTTTGTAAATACCTGTCAAGCGCATTTTCTTGTTAAAGTTGTTGTCAACTTGTCAAATCGACATGTTGAGTTGTTACCTTATCAAATTGACACATTTTTTAAAAGTTGGGTTGTCATCCCATTCAAAATGGCACATTCATTAAAATTGGGTTGTCATTCCATTCAAAATGACACATTTTAAAAAAAATGGGTTGTCATCCTATTCAAAATGACATATTTTTAAAAAATTGGATTGTCATCCCATTCAAAATGATATATTTTTTAAAAAATTGGGTTGTCATCCCATTTAAAATGACACATATTTTAAAATTGGGTTGTCATTCCATTCAAAATGACACATTTGTTTAAATTGGATTATCATCCCATTCAAAATGACATATTTTTTAATATTGGGTTGTCATTCCATTCAAAATGACACATTTTTTAAAATTGGGTTGTCATTCCATTCAAAATGACACATTTTTTAAAATTGGGTTGTCATCCCATTCAAAATGAGATATTTTTTAAAATTGGGTTGTCATCCTATCCAAATGACACATTTGTTAAAATTGAGTTTTGTCACGACCCAATTTCTCGGTCATGATGGCACCTACAACCCCCAGTAGGTGAACCAATCCCCGTAGCCCAGAACAGTTAGTAATGGGCTACTATCTAACAAATAAGGGAAAAAGACGAATAAAATAGATAACAAGGATATAAATATATACATATGAAGAAACTAAACCAAACCCCAAGACCTGGTATCATAGTATAGAGCCCAAACTACTTACATGGAGTGCAAATAATCCAAAATAATATATACAGATGTCTCTGAATGGTAATAGAGTACATGAAGCAAAAGATAAACTAAAGCTAAGCTCCGATCGCCAAGAGCTCACCCTCAGTCTGAAGTAGTCCCAAACAGATCTCCAAGCACGAATCACAGCGATCTAACGGCGATGGCCCACGCTAGGATCTGCACCCAAAGATGCAGGGGGGTAGGGTGAGCACCAAATGCGAAGCATAAGGTACCCAGTAGGTATCATAGGCCGACTGGGCACATATAAGATAAAAGTGTAGTAATAGACAGAATAGAAGCAAGCAGTCATAGAAATCAACGAAAGGTACACAGGAACTAGCCCAGAAGGAAATCAACAGAACCACATGTGAGGCTAGTAAGCAGAATATACACACCATAGGCACAGGTGAAAGTAAGAAACAACGCACCTGGGGTCCTCGCAACAACAGTGTATATAAAATAAGTTTATGAAATTGACGGTATACCGGTAACCTCCAGTGTAAGAAGAAGAGAGAAAGAGTAATAATAGGCATGCTCAGAGACATGAATCAAACCCAACTAATCATATCAATCTCAAATCCAGAAACTAACAGTCTAGCAGTAACCAATTTCATACTTAACCGTAGCAGGGAACAATTCTGTAAGTAAATAGCAAAAGTCTACCTACAGTCCCC
>QJPP01004659.1:0-29199 GCA_003996215.1 Jaltomata sinuosa
TTTGTCTATGTTTTAATTCTTGTCTTTTTTCTGTAATTATTTCTTTAAGCTTTTGTCTGTGTTTGTTATTGTTATTAGTCATTGTTTCTTTAAGTATTTAATGTATTTATATTCTATTTTAGATATGGTATTAATTAATTTGTTCAATTTGTTATTATCAGTTTTTGTAATACTGAGTTGTTTATATTTCGGGTATAGTCTTTTTAATTTTCTTCTCAATTTTCTTATCTTCTTACTAATTATCTTCTTACTAATAACTCCTGACTGCTCTTTCTTACTAATAACTCCTATATGCTCTTTCTTACTAATAACTCCTATATGCTCTGATACCATTTTCGCCATCATCCTACCATTTTTGGAGTCTCTGTGCGCGGTATGTGTGCGGAAGTATTTTTATTCATTATTTTTAATTGAATCTATATCTGGATATATATCTGATTCGTATGGCCAAAAATCTTCTGTAGAATTAATGATTTTATCAAGTATAATTTGTTGTAAATCTCTGTTAAGATTAACTGTTTTAATGATAGTGATTAATATTTTATCTTTAAAGAATATTTGGTATTTTGAGGGGTTACTTATTATTTTTAAGTCGTGGGTAGATTCCATTTTTGTAGTTGAGTCCATTATTTATTGTTCTGAATATAAATCTAGTTCGTATAAATCTAAGTTATCTATATCATCTGGTATAATTAGTTTTGTCCATCTTTGTTCCATTATTTCTATTATCTCAAAAGTAACTAAAATATCATAAATTTTTCTCCTAATATCGTTATTAAGTTGTTTAAGGATATATAATATGAGTATTTTATAATAATTATCATCATTTATTAGGTACGTATTATTGCTCATTAAATCGATATTTATTCTTGTCATGTTTTTTACTAAACATATTCCCTCTAATCTCTTTGTTTATCATAAAGTTCATCATCTTTTAATAAGTTATTTTTAACAATCTCTTCTAGCCACTACCATGCTTTTCTTGCTTCAATCGTTTACCCTAACAGCGCCTCAACTCTGTCTACTCCCCTAAACGGCTTCCTTGCCTACCGGTTTCGACCTTAGGATGGCATAGTCTGGGCTTAACTACTTTCAGCAATATTAGGCCATGGCAAGCTTTCTTAAGATGTTCTTCATAACAGTACTAAAACATGATAAACAATTATGATATAAAAGAGATTATAAGGAATATAAAAGTTTAGCTGTACATGACTATGAATAAGTATACCTGATTTTTTAGCTCTTCTAGATGCTCCATAGCTTATTTAAAAGATATATTTTATTTATATATGGAAAGTTTACAAGTGGGGAACTGAGGGGTGAGGGATTTTTCTGATTCTTGTTGATGTTGTGTGTTCATGTGTGTCCCTTCCCTTCATCCGCTTGCCTCCTTTTATAGAAGGAAAAACGACTCCTACTATTTACATATGACTCTTACTATTCACAAATGACCTTTCATGAACGACCTTTACTGTTCATGAATGACTCTTACTATTTACTTTACGACTTTCTATAATAAAACAAAAATTATACTATTCCTACTTTTACATCTGTCCACTATTTTATGGCTTTTTACAACACGATACAAAAACTTAAATAGCTGATAGTGATATTTTTCTACTTGACAGGGACATTTACCTAAAATTCTACATTTTTTCTAACTTTGCTTTCTTCCTTTTTTGACTTTCTTTTTCCCACATGTCTTATTTCTTTCCGCATATCTTTTCCACTTTTCCACGTATCTTCTTTCTTTTGTCTTTTTCTCGTATCTTCTTTTCTCCTTTCCACATATCTTCATTCCACGTATCTTTATTCTATATTTTTATTCCAGTTGTACAGCTGGTATCTCTGTCATATCTCCTCCATTGCATTTCGAACAACGATGATCTGGATATTTGTGACTAATTATCTTGCAGTATCTTATTAATAAATTTTGAGAAATAAATTCATTCTTCAATGCCCTTGTCGTCGGTTTATCTTCTGGTCTAAGTAGTGATAATATCCATTGCTGAACTTCTTCCATATCTGCTTCTCTTACACTTCTTGAATTTGAATAAATCATTAATTGGTCTCTGGCGTAGTAGCTCCATATCGCGTTTCCATTTAAATAATTATCTGCTAGCTCTTGAATAATAGTTGAAATTCTAATAATTCGTTTGTTTGCATAGAAATTAGGTATTTTGATCATAGGTATTTCTGGTTGTGTTATTATATCGTCTGGTAATATCATGTTTTTTGTCAATCCTAGCTTTACAACTTGGATCACTGGTTTTATCTCGTCATATAATATCTCTGCTGGTGCTGTATAAAATTTCACATAGAATAAATTTCCTTTCGTAACTCTTTTGTAGGTTAAAAATGCTTGGTGTATCTCTGGTATTCCTTGTAGCTCTTCTCCGTCATATGTATATACTGTACTAAGTAGTCCATAATGGTAACATGTTTTGACTAGGTTCGAACTTGTCTTTGGCTGTGCAATGAGTCTGTTATATCCTTGTAATTTTTGGGTTATGTAGTCTTGGGTTGGGTCTGTAGTTGTAACTGATCTTGGGTTTAGGTTTAAATATGTCTGGATTCTATATATGTTTTGTATGTAGCTTTGGGACAAATGGTTGTATATCTTTTTCTCTTGGTGTAAACTTGCTGCGTATGTATTTATTTGGGGTGGTGCCATAACTGGTCTTTGTATTTTTTGGGTAAATGGGTTTGTGAACATTGTATTTAAATTGGTATTTTTGTATTGTGGTTTTGTAGGTTGTCCGCTTGTACCTGCACTTGTACCTGCATTATTAGCAAATAAATTGTTTTGGGTTTTTCGGAGTTTTCCAACGTCTCCTTCTAGCTCCGGACGTTTATAGTCTTCCTGGGGACTTCTATCTTTAGCCTTAGACTTCAGATTAACTTCATTAGCCTTTAGCTTTTTTATCTCTTCATCCATACTATCCACTTTAGTACAAAGTGTAGTAATGGCTTCGAGTATCTTATCCATTGTATTATCTTCTGGCTCAGCCTCTTGAGTACCTTTTGAAATCTTGATAGGTAGTGCTGCATACACATTTTGTCAAAGTCTTATACACCTCAATTGTAAATCGTAAAATTTTGTATATTCAATAACAAGTCTTCTATTCCTTTGGTGTCACCGAATTGGTAATTTTTCCGTTATCCAACCACTTTAGCATTGTGTATTATCTGTTCTTACAAATAAATTTATTATACCCACAATATATTCGGCTCAAATGCCTAAACAAAGCCATTTCATATAACCCAAATAGTTCTTTTCTATTTTATTTCCGGCATTTTAAATTGTGTTCCGTGTATGGATCCCGAAATAAATCTTAACAATGATGTTTCAAATTTCTTCATTATCAATAATCATAGTCTGTATTCTGAGAATTCCTCCATAACTATGATCACTAGAAATGCAAGTTCTACCTATGTAGTGGTTGAATTGCCTTTTTTCATTTGGAAATATAGTTTTGGTAGTTCTTTTACATAAATTTTTTTAAATCTTTTTATATGCTTTTATCTTTTCGTCAAAATGGGTAATTCTACATTTTTTTTCTTTAATTTTTTCTGGCAGTGGTTTTAAGTTTTTCTAGCTAATTAGGGGATATATTCTCTTACTTGGTTAACTAATACTAAAAATGATTGTAACTTCTTTTTTGTGTCAAGTGTCTCAATTAAATTAATTATTTTCTGTACTATATGCGTTTGCATTTTTATTCCATTTTTATCTATTTGTATACCTAAGAATTCTATTTGATTTTTCATTATTTCTGCCTTCTTTTTACTTAAACTAATTCCTGATATTTCTATGATGTTTATAAATTTTTCTAGTAATTTTATATGTTCTTCCTCTGTCCTAGAATATAATAGTATATCATCTATATATATTATGCAATTTTCTAATTGGTTAAAGTAGCTGTCCATAAAATGTTGGTATCTACCTGGTGCGTTTTTATATCCAAAGGGTAATACATTCCATTCGTAAAATCCTTGTGGTACAGTAAATGCTGTTAGTTGCTTAGATTCATCTTCTAATTTTAAATGGTAAAATCCTGATTTACAGTCAAATTTACTAAAATAGTTATATCCTTGTATTTGTCTGATTTTTAGTATTTTATTTGGTATTGAATAATTATATGTTTTTGTTTTTGCATTTAAATTTCTATAATCTATAACCATTCTGCTTTTTCCTCGTTTTTGTTCACTATGTTTATTTACTATAAATGCTGGACTAGTATGTTTGCTGTTACTTTCTTGTATATATTTATTGTCCAATAATTCTTGTATATGCATTTTAAATTCTGTTAGGTCCGTAAAATTATATTTTAAAGGTTTTTGCATTATTATACTATTTTCATCTATTAGTTCAATCTTTATTTTTGTTTTATGTTTTTCCCATCCTTGTAAGGGATTATCATTATATAGTAGTTCTAATTTATCTTGGAGTAGTTTTATCTTATTTATAGAAAATATGATTATTTCTATTTTATGGTTGCTTGGTGTTATATTTTCTAGTTTTTGGGTAATTTTCTCACTTCCTTTGATCCATGGTGTTGTTTTTCTTAATTTATTATTTACTCTTTTTGCTCCTACTCTTTGTCCACATGGGGTAGTAAACCACCATTATAGTATGTGGGAATAATTTATCTAAGAATGGCATTCCTAGTAATATATCTTTATTTGTAAATTCATAACTATATATTTCTCCTATGGTTAGTATTTTATCCCATATTTGTATTTTTAGATTCCTTGCTTTATGTGTTATCATACTTCCTTCATTGTTAAATCCTGTTACTACTAAGGGTGTTTTTAATTCTTCCCATTTATCTTCAGGTAGACAATTATGTTTACACATGTTAGCTTCTGCTCCTGTATCCATCATAGGTGTATAATATCTATTATAGTATCCTTCTATTATTATTTTGGCAAGTATATATATTTTTGTCATTTATTATGTTAATTTATTATTTTATCATATTAAGGTTCTTTTGATTACTACCTTTTTATTTTCATAACTTATTGTTAATTGCTTATTTTTTAGGTTATATGGTTTAACTTTTTCTAACCACTTTGCTCCTAGGGTGATATTTTTATCTCCTTGATATATTTTGAAATTTATTAATATTGGTATTCCTCCAATAATTAATTCTTTTTCGGTTGTTTCTTCAATTTTTCTTAATGCTTTTGGTAATTCCGGATTTTGTTGTTCATTTGTTATTATTTCTTTTTCTGGTATTAATTCTCTTGCAATATAATTTTCTTGTTGTCCTGTATTTATTAATATTAAATATTTTCTTTGATCCATTAATCCTGTTATATAGTAATGATATGGTTTTTTTTCTTCTATTAATTTTGGTGGAGTTACATAACTTATCCTTCTTGATGTACTCATTCTTGATGATGTTTCTGGTATTTCATTACCTGTTCGTTTTGACGTTTCTATTCTTTCCTTTACTATTTCTAAATCTTCGTCGATGTCCATTTCTGCATAACTATAATCATTATTATCTATAACTGATACTATTCTTTCAAACGGATTTTCTATTTTAATTCTATTTATTTTATTTCTAGCTGTTATTTTATGTTTTGTTGTAAGTATATATAAATTTTTACATCTTGCCGTAAATATCTTACTTCCTGGTGCTAGTTCTATTCCCGACATTTTCCAGTATAAAACTAATGATCTATCTATATTTTTATCATCTATTGCTACTGAATAATTTGCACTTATTATGAATTTAAATTTTTGGCATATTAGATTACCTTTTACTGCACTTATTACACTTTTTTCTATAGGTTGTATAATTCTATCATCCGCTAAGTATATTTCTATAGGGGTATCTATTCCTTCTCTAAAACATGCTTTTATTAGTATTTCTGTTCCTCCTAAATGTACGTATTTTATTGGATTTTTTGCTTTTATATCTTGTATTTCTTTATTTAGTACTTTTTTTATTTAGGATTGGTATTCTAGCTTTACCTTTAATGTATTTACAATCTATTATATGTTCTCTTTGGCTTATTACATAATATTCTTCTTTTTGTCTTTTGAACCAATTTTTTATTGTTGGTACCTCTAATATTTTATCTATGCTTAGATCTAATTCTTTTCCCTTTATTTGTTCAAATATATTGGTGTCAAATATTATTTTTTTGTTCTGAGGATTGTTCATCTTGGTGTTCTTCTTGTTGTATTATCCTTATATCTTTCTCAGTCATAATTTTCTTCTTCCGATTCTTCTATATTATTATTTATATCATTTTCGCTTTCGTTTTCTGATAATTCATATATACTATCTTCACTTTCTAATTCATAATCTATATATTCCATTTGTGTATATTTATCATCTCCTATTATTATTTCAGTAATTTGTTTTTCTTTGGATTTTTTGGTAATTTGCAATCTCTAGCTAAGTGTCCTAGTTTTCCACAATTGTAACAAGTACATTCCGTTAATTTTTTCTTTGTTTTATATGGTTTTTTATATTTGTAATTTTTTACATAATATCTTTTTCTTGGTTTTTTATACTTATATTTTGATTTATATGGTTTATATTTACTACTATATCTTTTTATTTTCTTATGTTTTTTTATAATATTTATCTGTGCATCCGAATTGGGGTGCTGTTCTATCTTTACAACATGCTAAATTTCTTACTAATATTTTATCCATTTTAATATTTTCTTTGTATTTTTCACATAATTCCATAAACCAATTTTGTAAAAATTTTATTCGAGCTCCTAGGGTATCTGCTAATTCTGCTTCATTCCAATTTTTTATTATTTTTGAACTAAAAGGTTCTGGTAATTTAGTAAAATATAATTTTCTTATTTCTTTACTTTCATCTGGATTATATGTTCCTTTGTAATAATAGTTTTTAAATGTACAAGTATATTCATCTAGATAGCACATATTACATATTGCTAATTTTGACATTAAATTTCTGTTTATAGTTTTTTCTTTATTTTGTTCTTCTACTTCCGTCGTCATACTACTAAATTCATTTCTTATTGCTATTTCATATTTAAATAATATTTCCGTAGCTGTTGTGGCATCTGTTCCATCGTATGTTTTATTACTTCTTAATGTTTCTAGACTTTCATTTGTTAGATTTTGTAACCATAATTTTACCATTCCTATGAGTATTCTTTCTATATATCCTGGTGTTTCAGCTATCGATATTTTATTGTCTATTAATTGTTTTGAGATATATCCTATCCATAATTGAATTGTTTTATTTATATCTGCTACACAATCTAGATCTAAAAAATTATTTTGTTCAGTTATCTGTCTTGGTGTCCATTTCCTATTTGGTCTTTTTCCCATATTTTATTTTTATCATATGAATTATAGTCTGTCCTATAGTAGCTTGGATTTAATTGCTTTGGATTCTTTACTCCTGATATACTTGGTTTATCATCAGTGCTCATATCTCCTGTATTTATTTCTGGATTTATTTTTGCTTTTTCCATTTTTTCTATTAGTTCGGTATATGTTTCACTTGTTTCTGAATAGTTTTCTCCTAGATTATTATCATTATCACTTTCTTCACTTATTTCGTCTATGCTTATTTTTGGTAGATTGTCTTGTTCTTCTTCTAATTGTAATTTAAATTTTTCTATTTCATTTGTCAGTTTTGACTCTTGTTCCTCTTCTCTACGTTTTTCTTTTTCTTTTTGCTTATTTGCATATAATTGTTTTAGCATTTCTAATTCTTTTTCTAGTTCTATTATTTTAGTGTTTTTTACTTCTTCTATTCGTTGTATTTTTTCTTTAGTTTGTTGTTGTATTTTTTCAATTTCTCTTTTCCTATCTATTTCTTCATTTTCTTTTGTTATTCTAACCATTGCGGTTAATTTATCTTCTAATTTTACCGTTTCTTTTTCTAGCATTAAATTTAGATTATCTCCTATTTTTTTATATCTTCTTCCTAAATTAGAAAATACTATTGTTATCTTTAATCCTTCCGGATTTATATATGTTTTTTCTTCTAATGCGAATTCTTCTTTATTCATTTATAAATTATGTTGGTATTTATATTCTAGACTGTCTATTTGTAATTGTAATTCTAATATAACTCTTCTTTGTGCTAATAGGGATTTATGGCAAACTCCTGCAAATATATTAGCGTTTAGTCTATTTTGTCTATGTTTTAATTCTTGTCTTTTTTCTGTAATCATTTCTTTAAGCTTTTGTCTGTGTTTGTTATTGTTATTAGTCATTGTTTCTTTAAGTATTTAATGTATTTATATTCTGTTTTAGATATGGTATTAATTAATTTATTTAATTTGTCATTATCAGTTTTTGTAATACTGAGTTGTTTATATTCCGGGTATAGTCTTTTTAATTTTCTTCTCAATTTTCTTATCTTCTTACTAATTATCTTCTTACTAATAACTCCTGACTGCTCTTTCTTACTAATAACTCCTATATGCTCTTTCTTACTAATAACTCCTATATGCTCTTTCTTACTAATAACTCCTATATGCTCTGATACCATTTTTGGAGTCCCTGTGCGCGGTATGTGTGCGGAAGTATTTTTATTCATTATTTTTAATTTGGGTTTATATCTGGATATATATCTGATTCGTATGGCCAAAAATCTTCTGTAGAATTAATGATTTTATCAAGTATAATTTGTTGTAAATCTCTGTTAAGATTAACTGTTTTAATGATAGTGATTAATATTTTATCTTTAAAGAATATTTGGTATTTTGAGGGGTTACTTATTATTTTTAAGTCGTGGGTAGATTCCATTTTTGTAGTTGAGTCCATTATTTATTGTTCTGAATATAAATCTAGTTCGTATAAATCTAAGTTATCTATATCATCTGTTATAATTAGTTCTATTCATCTTTGTTTCATTATTTCTATTATCTCAAAAGTAACTAAAATATCGTAGATTTTTCTCCTAATATCGTTATTAAGTTGTTTGAGGATATATAATATGAGTATTTTATAATTATTATCATCATTTATTAAGTACGTATTATTGCTCATTAAATCAGTATTTATTCTTGTCATGTTTTTTACTAAACATATTCCCTCTAATCTCTTTGTTTATCATAAAGTTCATCATCTTTTAATAAGTTATTTTGAACAATCTCTTCTAGCCACTACCATGCTTTTCTTGCTTCAATCGTTTACCCTAACAGCGCCTCAACTCTGTCTACTCCCCTAAACGGCCTCCTTGCCTACCGGTTTCGACCTTAGGATGGCATAGTCTGGGCTTAACTACTTTCAGCAATATTAGGCCATGGCAAGCTTTCTTAAGATGTTCTTCATAACAGTACTAAAACATGATAAACAATTATGATATAAAAGAGATTATAAGGAATATAAAAGTTTAGCTATACATGACTATGAATAAGTATACCTGATTTTTTAGCTCTTCTAGATGCTCCATAGCTTATTTAAAAGATATATTTTATTTATATATGGAAAGTTTACAAGTGGGGAACTGAGGGGTGAGGGATTTTTCTGATTCTTGTTGATGTTGTGTGTTCATGTGTGTCCCTTCCCTTCATCCGCTTGCCTCCTTTTATAGAAGGAAAAAACGACTCCTACTATTTACATATGACTCTTACTATTCACAAATGACCTTTCATGAACGACCTTTACTGTTCATGAATGACTCTTACTATTTACTTTACGACTTTCTATAATAAAACAAAAATTATACTATTCCTACTTTTACATCTGTCCACTATTTTATGGCTTTTTACAACACGATACAAAAACTTAAATAGCTGATAGTGATATTTTTCTACTTGACAGGGACATTTACCTAAAATTCTACATTTTTTCTAACTTTGCTTTCCTCCTTTTTTGACTTTCTTTTTCCCACATGTCTCATATCTTCATTTCTTTCCGCATTCATTTCTTTTTTTTTCGTCTTTTCCACTTTCCACGTATCTTCTTTCTTTTGTCTTTTTGTCGTATCTTCTTTATCTTCATTCCACGTATCTTCATTCTTCTCCATATTTTTATTCCAGTTGTACAGCTGGTATCTCTGTCATATCTCCTCCATTGCATTTCGAACAACGATGATCTGGATATTTGTGACTAATTATCTTGCAGTATCTTGTTAATAAATTTTGAGAAATAAATTCATTTTTCAATGCTCTTGTCGTCGGTTTATCTTCTGGTCTAAGTAGTGATAATATCCATTGCTGGACTTCTTCCATATCTGCTTCTCTTACACTTCTTGAATTTGAATAAATCATTAATTGGTCTCTGGCGTAGTAGCTCCATATCGCGTTTCCATTTAAATAATTATCTGCTAGCTCTTGAATAATAGTTGAAATTCCAATAATTCGTTTGTTTGCATAGAAATTAGGTATTTCGATCATAGGTATTTCTGGTTGTGTTATTATATCGTCTGGTAATATCATGTTTTTCGTCAATCCTAGCTTTACAACTTGGATCACTGGTTTTATCTCATCATATAATATCTCTGCTGGTGCTGTATAAAATTTCACATAGAATAAATTTCCTTTCGTAACTCTTTTGTAGGTTAGAAATGCTTGATGTATCTCTGGTATTCCTTGTAGCTCTTCTCCGTCATATGTATATACTGTACTAAGTAGCCCATAATGGTAACATGTTTTGACTAGGTTCGAACTTGTCTTTGGCTGTGCAATGAGTCTATTATATCCTTGTAATTTTTGGGTTATGTAGTCTTGGGTTGGGTCTGTAGTTGTGACTGATCTTGGGTTTAGGTTTAAATATGTCTGGATTCTATATATGTTTTGTATGTAGCTTTGGGACAAATGGTTGTATATCTTTTTCTCTTGGTGTAAACTTGCTGCGTATGTATTTATTTGGGGTGGTGCCATGACTGGTTTTTGTATTTTTTGAGTAAATGGGTTTGTGAACATTGTATTTAAATTGGTATTTTTGTATTGTGGTTTTGTAGGTTGTCCGCTTGTACCTGCACTTGTACCTGCATTATTAGCAAATAAATTGTTTTGGGTTTTTCGGAGTTTCCCAACGTCTCCTTCTAGCTCCGGATGTTTATAGTCTTCCTGGGGACTGCTATCTTTAGCCTTAGACTTCAGATTAACTTCATTAGTCTTTAGCTTTTTTATCTCTTCATCCATACTATCCACTTTAGTACAAAGTGTAGTAATGGCTTCGAGTATCTTATTCATTGTATTATCTTCTGGCTCAGTTTGAGTACCTTTGTCTTGATAGGTAGTCTGCAATAACATTTTTGTCAGTCCTTATTACCTCAATTGTAAATGTAAAATTTTGTATGTTTAATACAAGCCTTCTTATTTCCTTTGTTGTCACCGAGTCTGGTATTTTTCGCGTTATCCACCACTTTACTTGTGTATTATCTGTTCTTACAATAAATTTATTATAAACAATATATGGCTCAAATGCTAACAAACATTTATGTAAAAACTTATATATACTTACAACAAAACATAAAATAACAGCTAGAAATAAAATAAATAGAATAAAAATAGAAAATCCGTTTGAAAGAATAGTATCAGTTATAGATAATAATGATTATAGTTATGAAGAAATGGACATCGAAGAAGACTTAGAAATAGTAAAGGAAAGAATAGAAACGTCAAAACGAACAAGTAATGAAATACCAGAAACATCATCAAAAATGAGTACATCAAGAAGGATAAGTTATGTAACTCCACCAAAATTAAAAGAAGAAATAAAACCATATCATTACTATATAACATGATTAATGGATCAAAGGAAATATTTAATATTAATAAATACAGGACAACAAGAAAATTATATTGCAAGAGAATTAATACCAGAAAAAGAAATAATAACAAATGAACAACAAAATCCGGAATTACCAAAAGCATTAAGAAAAATTGAAGAAACAACCGAAAAAGAATTAATTATTGGAGGAATACCAATATTGATAAATTTCAAAATATACCAAGGAGATAAAAATATCACGCTAGGAGCAAAGTGGTTAGAAAAAGTTAAACCATATAACCTAGAAGATAAGCAATTAACAATAAGTTATGAAAATAAAAAGGTAGTAATCAAAAGAACCTTAATATGATAAAATAATAAATTAACATAATAAATGACAAAAATATATATACTTGCCAAAATAATAGTAGAAGGATACTATAATAGATATTATACACCTATGATGGATACAGGAGCAGAAGCTAACATGTGTAAACATAATTGTCTACCAGAAGATAAAAGGGAAGAATTGAAAACACCCTTAGTAGTAACGGGATTTAACAATGAAGGAAGTATGATAACACATAAAGCAAGGAATCTAAAAATACAAATATGGGATAAAATACTAACCATAAGAGAAATATATAGTTATGAATTTACAAATAAAGATATATTACTAGGAATGCCATTCTTAGATAAATTATTCCCACATACTATAACAAAGACACACTGGTGGTTTACTACTCCATGTGGACAAAGAGTAGGAGCAAAAAGAGTAAATAATAAATTAAGAAAAACAACACCATGGATCAAAGGAAGTGAGAAAATTACCCAAAAACTAGAAAATATAACACCAAGCAACCATAAAATAGAAATAATCATATTTTCTATAAATAAGATAAAACTACTCCAAGATAAATTAAAACTACTATATAATGATAATCCCTTACAAGGATGGGAAAAACATAAAACAAAAATAAAAATTGAACTAATAGATGAAAATAGTATAATAATGCAAAAACCTTTAAAATATAATTTTACGGATCTAACAGAATTTAAAATGCATATACAAGAATTATTAGACAATAAATATATACAAGAAAGCAATAGCAAACACACTAGCCCAGCATTTATAGTAAATAAACATAGTGAACAAAAACGAGGAAAAAGCAGAATGGTTATAGATTATAGAAATTTAAAAGCAAAAAAAAAAACATATAATTATCCAATACCAAATAAAATACTAAAAATCAGACAAATACAAGGATATAACTATTTTAGTAAATTTGACTGTAAATCAGGATTTTACCATTTAAAATTAGAAGATGAATCTAAGCAACTAACAACATTTACTGTACCACAAGGATTTTACGAATGGAATGTACTACCCTTTGGATACAAAAACGCACCAGGTAGATACCAACATTTTATGGACAGCTACTTCAACCAATTAGAAAATTGCATAATATATATAGATGATATACTATTATATTCCAGGACAGAGGAAGAACATATAAAATTATTAGAAAAATTTATACACATCATAGAAATATCAGGAATTAGTTTAAGTAAAAAGAAAGCAGAAATAATGAAAAATCAAATAGAATTCTTAGGTATACAAATAGATAAAAATGGAATAAAAATGCAAACGCATATAGTACAGAAAATAATTAATTTAAATGAGACACGTGACACAAAAAAGAAGCTACAATCATTTTTAGGATTAGTTAACCAAGTAAGAGAATATATCCCTAAATTAGCAGAAAACTTAAAACCACTGCAGAAAAAATTAAAGAAAGATGTAGAATACCATTTTGACGAAAAAGATAAAATGCATATAAAAAAGATTAAAAATTTATGTAAGGAACTACCAAAACTATATTTTCCAAATGAAAAAAGGCAATTCACATACATAGTAGAAACTGAATCTAGTGATCATAGTTATGGAGGAATTCTCAAATATAGATATGATAATGAAGAAATTGAACATCATTGTAGATATTATTCGGGATCATACACGGAACCACAATTAAAATGGGAAATAAATAGAAAAAGAACTATTTGGGTTATATAAATGTTTATTAGCATTTGAGCCATATATTGTTTATAATAAATTTATTGTAAGAACAGATAATACACAAGTAAAGTGGTGGATAACGCGAAAAATACCAGACTCAGTGACAACAAAGGAAATAAGAAGTTTTCCTGGGGACTGCTATCTTTAGCCTTAGACTTCAGATTAACTTCATTAGTCTTTAGCTTTTTTATCTCTTCATCCATACTATCCACTTTAATACAAAGTGTAGTAATGGCTTCGAGTATCTTATTCATTGTATTATCTTCTGGCTCAGTTTGGGTACCTTTGTCTTGATAGGTAGTCTGCAATAACATTTTTGTCAGTCCTTATTACCTCAATTGTAAATGTAAAATTTTGTATATTCAATACAAGTCTTCTTATTTCCTTTGTTGTCACCGAGTCTGGTATTTTTCGCGTTATCCACCACTTTACTTGTGTATTATCTGTTCTTACAATAAATTTATTATAAAAAATATATGGCTCAAATGCTAATAAACATTTATATAACCCAAATAGTTCTTTTCTATTTATTTCCCATTTTAATTGTGGTTCCGTGTATGATTCCGAATAATATCTACAATGATGTTCAATTTCTTCATTATCATATCTATATTTGAGAATTCCTCCATAACTATGATCACTAGAATCAGTTTCTACTATGTATGTGAATTGCATTTTTCATTTGGAAAATATAGTTTTGGTAGTTCTTTACATAAATTTTTAATCTTTTTTATATGCATTTTATCTTTTTCGTCAAAATGGTATTCTACATTTTTCTTTAATTTTTTCTGCAGTGGTTTTAAGTTTTCCGCTAATTTAGGGAAGAGCATATAGGAGTTATTAGTAAGAAAGAGCATATAGGAGTTATTAGTAAGAAAGAGCATATAAGAGTTATTAGTAAGAAAGAGCATACAGGAGTTATTAGTAAGAAAGAGCATATAGGAGTTATTAGTAAGAAAGAGCATATAGGAGTTATTAGTAAGAAGATAAGAAAATTGAGAAGAAAATTAAAAAGACTATACCCGGAATATAAACAACTCAGTATTACAAAAACTGATAATGACAAATTAAATAAATTAATTAATACCATATCTAAAACAGAATATAAATACATTAAGTACTTAAAGAAACAATGACTGATAACAATAACAAACACAGACAAAAACTTAATAAAATGATTATAGAGAAAAGGCAAGAATTAAAACATAGACAAAATAGACTAAACGCTAATATATTTGCAGGAGTTTGCCATAAATCCCTATTAGCACAAAGAAGAGTTATATTAGAATTACAATTACAAATAGACAGTCTAGAATATAAATACCAACATAATTTATAAATGAATAAAGAAGAATTTGCATTAGAAGAAAAAACATATATAAATCCGGAAGGATTAAAGATAACAATAGTATTTTCTAATTTAGGAAGAAGATATAAAAAAATAGGAGATAATCTAAATTTAATGCTAGAAAAAGAAACGGTAAAATTAGAAGATAAATTAACTGCAATGGTTAGAATAACAAAAGAAAATGAAGAAATAGATAGGAAACGAGAAATTGAAAAAATACAACAACAAACTAAAGAAAAAATACAACGAATAGAAGAAGTAAAAAACACTAAAATAATAGAACTAGAAAAAGAATTAGAAATGCTAAAACAATTATATGCAAATAAGCAAAAAGAAAAAGAAAAACGTAGAGAAGAGGAACAAGAGTCAAAACTGACAAATGAAATAGAAAAATTTAAATTACAATTAGAAGAAGAACAAGACAATCTACCAAAAATAAGCATAGACGAAATAAGTGAAGAAAGTGATAATGATAATGATCTAGGAGAAAACTATTCAGAAACAAGTGAAACATATACCGAACTAATAGAAAAAATGGAAAAAGCAAAAATAAATCCAGAAATAAATACAGGAGATATGAGCACTGATGATAAACCAAGTATATCAGGAGTAAAGAATCCAAAGCAATTAAATCCAAGCTACTATAGGACAGACTATAATTCATATGATAAAAATAAAACGTTATGGGAAAAAAGGCCAAATAGGAAATGGACACCAAGACAGATAACTGAACAAAATAATTTTTTAGATCTAGATTGTGTAGCAGATATAAATAAAACAATTCAATTATGGATAGGATATATCTCAAAACAATTAATAGACAATAAAATATCGATAGCTGAAACACCAGGATATATAGAAAGAACACTCATAGGAATGGTAAAATTATGGTTACAAAATCTAACAAATGAAAGTCTAGAAACATTAAGAAGTAATAAAACATACGATGGAACAGATGCCACAACAGCTACGGAAATATTATTTAAATATGAAATAGCAATAAGAAATGAATTTAGTAGTATGACGACGGAAGTAGAAGAACCAAATAAAGAAAAAACTATAAACAGAAATTTAATGTCAAAATTAGCAATATGTAATATGTGCTATCTAGATGAATATACTTGTACATTTAAAAACTATTATTACAAAGGAACATATAATCCAGATGAAAGTAAAGAAATAAGAAAATTATATTTTACTAAATTACCAGAACCTTTTAGTTCAAAAATAATAAAAAATTGGAATGAAGCAGAATTAGTAGATACTCTAGGAGCTCGAATAAAATTTTTACAAAATTGGTTTATGGAATTATGTGAAAAATACAAAGAAAATATTAAAATGGGTAAAATATTGGTAAGAAATTTAGCATGTTGTAAAGATAGAACAGCACCCCAATTCGGATGCACAGATAAATATTATAAAAAACGTAAGAAAATAAAAAGATATAGTAGTAAATATAAACCATATAAATCAAAATATAAGTATAAAAAACCAAGAAAAAGATATTATGTAAAAAATTACAAATATAAAAAACCATATAAAACAAAGAAAAAATTAACGGAATGTACTTGTTACAATTGTGGAAAACTAGGACACTTAGCTAGAGATTGCAAATTACCAAAAAATCCAAAGAAAAAACAAATTACTGAAATAATAATATGAGATGATAAATATACACAAATGGAATATATAGATTATGAATTAGAAAGTGAAGATAGTATATATGAATTATCAGAAAACGAAAGCGAAAATGATATAAATAATAATATAGAAGAATCGGAAGAAGAAAATTATGACTGAAAAAGATATAAGGATAATACAACAAGAAGAACACCAAGATGAACAATCCTCAGATAATACAACAAGAAGAACACCAAGATGAACAATCCTCAGAATAAAAAATAATATTTGACACCAATATATTTGAACAAATAAAGGGAAAAGAATTAGATCTAAGCATAGATAAAATATTAGAGGTACCAACAATAAAAAATTGGTTCAAAAGACAAAAAGAAGAATATTATGTAATAAGCCAAAGAGAACATATAATAGATTGTAAATACATTAAAGGTAAAGCTAGAATACCAATCTTAAATAAAAAAGTACTAAATAAAGAAATACAAGATATAAAAGCAAAAAATCCAATAAAATACGTACATTTAGGAGGAACAGAAATACTAATAAAAGCATGTTTTAGAGAAGGAATAGATACCCCTATAGAAATATACTTAGCGGATGATAGAATTATACAACCTATAGAAAAAAGTATAATAAGTGCAGTAAAAGGTAATCTAATATACCAAAAATTTAAATTCATAATAAGTGCAAATTATTCAGTAGCAATAGATGATAAAAATATAGATAGATCATTAGTTTTATACTGGAAAATGTCGGGAATAGAACTAGCACCAGGAAGTAAGATATTTACGGCAAGATGTAAAAACTTATATATACTTACAACAAAACATAAAATAACAGCTAGAAATAAAATAAATAGAATAAAAATAGAAAATTCGTTTGAAAAAATAGTATCAGTTATAGATAATAATGATTATAGTTATGCAGAAATGGATATTGAAGAAGACTTAGAAATAATAAAGGAAAGAATAGAAACGTCAAAACGAACAGGTAATGAAATACCAGAAACATCATCAAGAATGAGTACATCAAGAAGGATAAGTTATGTAACTCCACCGAAATTAATAGAAGAAATAAAACCATATCATTACTACATAACAGGATTAATGGACCAAAGGAAATATTTAATGTTAATAAATACAGGACAACAAGAAAATTATATTGCAAAAGAATTAATACCAGAAAAAGAAATAATAACAAATGAACAACAAAGTTCGGAATTACCAAAAGCATTAAGAAAAATTGAAGAAACAACCGAAAAAGAATTAATTATTGGAGGAATACCAATATTAATATATTTCAAAATATATCAAGGAGATAAAAATATCACCCTAGGAGCAAAGTGGTTAGAAAAAGTTAAACCATATAACCTAGAAGATAAGCAATTAACAATAAGTTATGAAAATAAAAAGGTAGTAATCAAAAGAACCTTAATATGATAAAATAATAAATTAACATAATAAATGACAAAAATATATATACTTGCCAAGATAATAATAGAGGGATACTATAATAGATATTATACACCTATGATGGATACAGGAGCAGAAGCTAACATGTGTAAACATAATTGTCTACCGAAGATAAATGGGAAGAATTGAAAACACCCTTAGTAGTAACGGATTTAACAATGAAGGAAGTATGATAACACATAAAGCAAGGAATCTAAAAATACAAATATGGGATAAAATACTAACCATAGGAGAAATATATAGTTTTGAATTTACAAATAAAGATATATTACTAGGAATGCCATTCTTAGATAAATTATTCCCACATACTATAACAAAGACACATTGGTGGTTTACTACCCCA
This sequence comes from Jaltomata sinuosa, assembly GCA_003996215.1. NCBI lineage: Eukaryota > Viridiplantae > Streptophyta > Magnoliopsida > Solanales > Solanaceae > Jaltomata > Jaltomata sinuosa. The sequence goes on from QJPP01004659.1 coordinate 18,559, forward strand.
TGTGGACAAAGAGTAGGAGCAAAAAGAGTAAATAATAAATTAAGAAAAACAACACCATGGATCAAAGGAAGTGAGAAAATTACACAAAAACTAGAAAATATAATACCAAGTAACCATAAAATAGAAATAATCATATTTTCTATAAATAAGATAAAACTACTCCAAGATAAATTAGAACTACTATATAATGATAATCCCTTACAAGGATGGGAAAAACATAAAACAAAAATAAAAATTGATTAATAGATGAAAATAGTATAATAATGCAAAAACCTTTAAAATATAATTTTACGGACTTAACAGAATTTAAAATGCATATACAAGAATTATTAGACAATAAATATATACAAGAAAGTAATAGCAAACATACTAGCCCAGCATTTATAGTTAATAAACATAGTGAACAAAAACGAGGAAAAAGTAGAATGGTTATAGATTATAGAAATTTAAATGCAAAAACAAAAACATATAATTATCCAATACCAAATAAAATACTAAAAATCAGACAAATACAAGGATACAACTATTTTAGTAAATTTGACTGTAAATCAGGATTTTACCATTTAAAATTAGAAGATGAATCTAAGCAACTAACAGCATTTACTGTACCACAAGGATTTTACGAATGGAATGTACTACCCTTTGGATACAAAAACGCACCAGGTAGATACCAACATTTTATGGACAGCTACTTTAACCAATTAGAAAATTGCATAATATATATAGATGATATATTATTATATTCTAGGACAGAGGAAGAACATATAAAATTATTAGAAAAATTTATACACATCATAGAAATATCAGGAATTAGTTTAAGTAAAAAGAAGGCAGAAATAATGAAAAATCAAATAGAATTTTTAGGTATACAAATAGATAAAAATGGAATAAAAATGCAAACGCATATAGTTCAAAAAATAATTAATTAAATGAGACACTTGACACAAAAAAGAAGCTACAATCATTTTTAGGATTAGTTAACCAAGTAAGAGAATATATCCCTAAATTAGCAGAAAACTTAAAACCACTGCAGAAAAAATTAAAGAAAGATGTAGAATACCATTTTGACGAAAAAGATAAAATGCATATAAAAAAGATTAAAACTTTGTGTAAAAAACTACCAAAACTATATTTTCCAAATGAAAAAAGGCAATTCACATACATAGTAGAAACTGATTCTAGTGATCACAGTTATGGAGGAATTCTCAAATATAGATATGATAATGAAGAAATTGAACATCATTGTAGATATTATTCAGGATCATACACGGAACCACAATTAAAATGGGAAATAAATAGAGAAGAACTATTTGGGTTATATAAATGTTTGTTAGCATTTGAGCCATATATTGTTTATAATAAATTTATTGTAAGAACAGATAATACGCAAGTAAAGTGGTGGATAACGCGAAAAATACCAGACTCGGTGACAACAAAGGAAATAAGAAGACTTGTATTAAATATACAAAATTTTACATTTACAATTGAGGTAATAAGGACTGACAAAAATGTTATTGCAGACTACCTATCAAGACAAAGGTACCCAAACTGAGCCAGAAGATAATACAATGAATAAGATACTCGAAGCCATTACTACACTTTGTATTAAAGTGGATAGTATGGATGAAGAGATAAAAAGGCTAAAGACTAATGAAGTTAATCTGAAGTCTAAGGCTAAAGATAGCAGTCCCCAGGAAGACTATAAACATCCGGAGCTAGAAGGAGACGTTGGAAAACTCCGAAAAACCCAAAACAATTTATTTGCTAATATTGCAGGTACAAGTGCAGGTACAAGCGGACAACCTACAAAACCACAATATAAAAATACCAATTTAAATACAATGTTCACAAACCCATTTACTCAAAAAATACAAAAACCAGCCATAGCACCACCCCAAATAAATACATACGCAGCAAGTTTACACCAAGAGAAAAAGATATACAACCATTTGTCCCAAAGCTACATACAAAACATATATAGAATCCAGACATATTTAAACCTAAACCCAAGATCAGTTACAACTACAGACCCAACCCAAGACTACATAACCCAAAAATTACAAGGATATAACAGACTCATTGCACAGCCAAAGACAAGTTCGAACCTAGTCAAAACATGTTACCATTATGGACTACTTAGTACAGTATATACATATGACGGAGAAGAGCTACAAGGAATACCAGAGATACACCAAGCATTTCTAACCTACAAAAGAGTTACGAAAGGAAATTTATTCTATGTGAAATTTTATACAGCACCAGCAGAGATATTATATGACGAGATAAAACCAGTGATCCAAGTTGTAAAGCTAGGATTGACAAAAAACATGATATTACCAGACGATATAATAACACAACCAGAAATACCTATGATCGAAATACCTAATTTCTATGCAAACAAACGAATTATTGGAATTTCAACTATTATTCAAGAGCTAGCAGATAATTATTTAAATGGAAACGCAATATGGAGCTACTACGCCAGAGACCAATTAATGATTTATTCAAATTCAAGAAGTGTAAGAGAAGCAGATATGGAAGAAGTTCAGCAATGGATATTATCACTACTTAGACCAGAAGATAAACCGATGACAAGGGCATTGAAGAATGAATTTATTTCTCAAAATTTATTAACAAGATACTGCAAGATAATTAGTCACAAATATCCAGATCATCGTTGTTCGAAATGCAATGGAGGAGATATGACAGAGATACCAGCTGTACAACTGGAATAAAAATATAGAATGAAGATACGTGGAATGAAGATATGTGGAAAGGAGAAAAGAAGATACGAGAAAAAGACAAAAGAAAGAAGATACGTGGAAAAGTGGAAAAGATATGCGGAAAGAAATAAAGATATATGAGACATGTGGGAAAAAGAAAGTCAAAAAAGGAGGAAAGCAAAGTTAGAAAAAATGTAGAATTTTAGGTAAATGTCCCTGTCAAGTAGATAAATATCACTATCAGCTATTTAAGTTTTTGTATCGTGTTGTAAAAAGCCATAAAATAGTGGACAGATGTAAAAGTAGGAATAGTATAATTTTTGTTTTATTATAGAAAGTCGTAAAGTAAATAGTAAGAGTCATTCATGAACAGTAAAGGTCGTTCATGAAAGGTCATTTGTGAATAGTAAGAGTCATATGTAAATAGTAGGAGTCATTTTTTCCTTCTATAAAAGGAGGCAAGCGGATGAAGGGAAGGGACACACAGGAACACACAACATCAACAAGAATCAGAAAAATCCCTTACCTCTCAAAATCCTCATTTGTAAAAAACTTTCCATATATAAATAAAATATATCTTTTAAATAAGCTATGGAGCATCTAGAAGAGCTAAAAAATCAGGTAAAATTATTCATAGTCATGTATAGCTAAACTTTTATATTCCTTATAATCTCTTTTATATCATAATTGTTTATCATGTTTTAGTACTGTTATGAAGAACATCTTAAGAAAGCTTGCCATGGCCAAATATTGCTGAGAGTAGTTAAGCCCAGACTATGCCATCCTAAGGTCGAAACCGGTAGGCAAGGAGGCCGTTTAGGGGAGTAGACAAAGTTGAGGCATTGTTAGGGTAAACGATTGAAGCAAGAAAAGCATGGTAGTGGCTAGAAAAGATTGTTCAAAATAACTTATTAAAAGATGATGAACTTTATGATAAACAGAGAGATTAGAAGGAATATGTTTAGCAAAAAACATGACAAGAATAACAAGAATAAATACTGATTTAATGAGTAATAATACATACCTAATAAATGATAATAATAATTATAAAATACTCATATTATATATCCTTAAACAACTTAACAACGATATTAGAAGAAAAATTTACGATATTTTAGTTACTTTTGAGATAATAGAAATAATGGAACAAAAATGGATAGAAATAATTATACCAGATGATATAGATAACTTAGATTTATACGAACTAGATTTATATTAAGAACAATAAATAATGGACTCAACTACAAAAATGGAATCTACCCATGACTTAAAAATAATAAGTAACCCCTCAAAATACCAAATATTCTTTAAAGATAAGATATTAATCACTATCATTAAAACAGTTAATCTTAACAGAGATTTACAACAAATTATACTTGATAAAATTATTAATTCTACAGAAGATTTTTGGCCATACGAATCAGATATATATTCAGATATAAACTCAAATAGACTCAATTAAAAATAATGAATAAAAATACTTCCGCACACATACCGCGCACAGGGACTCCAAAAATAAAAACCAAGGTAGAAACCCTTGGGTCTCCATCACTGCGTGTTGCTCACTCAAATTTGCACTTCTATCTTCTTTTATTCTTCAAGATGTATTCAATATGTTGAAGATACAAAGAATGTGAATAGAAGTAGTATTTAAGGGTTTAGGAGGGTTTTGGGTCATATTAGGAAAGAATTGGAAAAACCTGGATGAACAAGGCCTGGCCTATGGACTTACCATGTTTGGCGCCCTTGGTGGCACCATAGTGTAATTTAGCAGCCCCTAATGCACTCTGGGGAGTGCACTATTGGGATCCTAGGGCGGTGCCCAAGGCCTCTCCATAGTGTATTTTCTTGCCTTTTTTTTGTTTTGCTTCTGTTAAGCTCCCGTCTTGATCCTCTAACCATGGACATGCTCTAGATCATGTTCCTCATCTCCTACTTAGACTTAAAAGCACTATAATTGCTCCATAATTCTCTACATCATTGCAAAATTCTTTACTTTTTAATCTACACATCAAAATAAGCTACGAAAGCATAATTCATATTATATAAGCTCAAAAGCATCTTAAAACAAGTAAAATGTGAGGTAATCTATATCATAAAAATATTACTTTTAGCCTCACCATCAAGACCCAACACTTAAACTCTTGCCCGCCCTCGAGTAAGCTTCACCTCATAACTATAATTCTTTCAATTTTTTCTAATCAAAACTAGTTCATTGTAATGATATATTCCATTGTTATAGTAAATTAAAGGTGTAAGTACCTGGCTAGAAATGTCCCTAAGATGAGAGTTTATAAAATCCTAGGATACGGTGAGGTTTGATGATAATCTAGTATTTGGTGCCTTAGGGACAGTTGGGGTCTCACGATTTATTGTATGATGGTGTGGTGTCCATTTATGGATGATCGACTATTATAGGGTTCCGTAGGAAGTTTCAGGACAAAAATTGAGTTCTTAGAACTCTAGTTATGGTAGTTTCCATATCAGAATTAATCCGTGGTGTCTAGAAAATGAAGTGTATTATAAAATGAGGGGTTCAAAATGAGTTTCCAATGTTCTGGTATTACAGCTCGTCATGACAAGATGGCCTCTCATCATGATGAGTCACTGTAGTGAGTTATTCTCGCCATAGAGACTCATCATAGCAAGTCGTTCTTACCGTAGTTATTCGCTGTAGCAAGATGCAACTCGTCGTGATGAGCGACGGGTATATTTCCTGCACTTAAGTCAGCTTTCTGTATTATTTTTCCATAACTCCAAGTTGGGTTCTAGAGCTCCAAAAAGGGTGATTTCCTCCAGAATTGAGTGTTTTCCTTCATTTGAGGTAAGTAACTCCGTAAACCTCTTCGTTTATCAATCATTAGTCTTTGTAAGACCTTTAGATTGAAAATTAATGGTAGAGTTCTTGGGTTTGAGCCCTAAAAGTATGAAAAATAGGTAAAGCCCTATGAGTAGGTGTAATTTCACTTAGAATCTATCTAGGATGTATTTTTATGATTCCTAGCATGGAAATAGATAGTTTTTTTTACATGATTAGGACTAATTAATGGGGAACCTTGGGTACCATAAAGATGAGACCTTTAAGCATAAAAATAGCTAAAAGGGGATTAACTTGGCTAAAAACCTTTTGGGTATTGATTATTTGATTATTGTGAGGCTAGTTAAGGTATAATTGGCCTTTAGGGAATGCAACAGACCTCGAATAACGGTAGAATTAGTGGGCTAAATTTCCAAGGCCTAAAATGAAGAGTAAATAATTAATTACTCTTGTAAACTATTGTTTATAGACCTTGAACGATCCGAAGTGTTAAGAAAGGGTAAGGCAATTGCGAAATAACTTGTAGATGGTAATTCTTGACTCGAGGTAGGTTACAATTTAATTAGAGTTGAGACTTGTTTTAGTATATTTATGTGGTTAAGTTATATAACTTGTGATTGATCTTCAAACATGTTTGAAATGGTGATTATTTTCATGTTGTGCTTGAATTAATAAGCTGCGTATACATGAACTAATTAATGAACTTGAAATGATGTAAGTGTGCTATGTTACATCCTAAGAGATAAAATTGAGAACCATAGGTTTGCTTGATTTTTGGAGCGAGTACCATGAGCCGATAAAGATTGATATTGTTACTCATTGGGATCGGGTACCACAAGTTTGTACAGATTGATGTTATTATATATTTTGGAGCGGGTACCACAAGATGGTATGATACATGAATGCATAGGGTCCCCTGCAGGTCATGGCTAGTTGGACAGAAATAAGACCCCCTAGCATGTGTGTACACTTTTTATTATTATTTTGTTTTCTGGATCGGGTTTCGTGAGATGAAATATTAACTGAAGTGAGGCTAATGACGTTAAGTGTATTGTAAAGGTTAACGAAACACATAGTCATGTGATATGACTATTGAAAGTGTGATCCTTATATCATTATGGTGATACTTCTGTGACTTGAATGACTATTTGTTGATTGGAATATATGCTAAGTGTTGAAGTACCTTTTACTTGTTATCTGATTTGACTATATGCTTATTCTAAATTAAGTCGGCCTATAATACCTACTAGTACATTGTGGTTTTGTATTAATACTACCCTTTACTCTTCTTTTGTTGAGTGCAAATCGTGTTCCAAAGGCTGAGACGCGACCTTGTTTAGGCTAGGCGAATTGACACTTTGATCCAAGGGTGAGCACTACTTCTCAGGATGCCGTGGATCTTCCTCAAGTTATTGTCCTTCCTCAGGTTGATGGAACTCTTTACTGTTTTTACTTATTTTTGGACATCTTAGACATGAATTTGATTATAGTTCTTGTACGGTAAGTTTTAGTTCTTGGGGAATATAATACGTAGTTGGATATTTCATACTTATATTTAATTAAGTTTCAACTATCTTTTCTTAGTTAAGCTGGTTTTGCATTATCTCTTTTAAAATTGGTTAAGTACAAAGGTCAAATTCGATTTAGATGGTTCTCCCACCGGAGCGTTAGTGTAGGTTCCACTCACAGCCACATGAATCATGACAAAGTTGGTATCAGAGCCCTAGATTCATTGATCTTGTCGTACAAAAATGTGTCTAGTACAGTCTTGTAGAATGGTAAAGAGACGTCTATACTTTTCTTCATGAGGCTACAAAACCTTAGAAAAAATTCAAGTTCTTTCTTTCTTCATGCTATTACTTGATTCCAATTGGTATCTGTCGATTAAAATTTGTATCTGACCCTTTCACTCTTATTCCCGCAGATGGTGAGAACATGCACTTCAGAAGTTAGAGCAGAGGTGCTGGAACCAACAGTTAAAGCTGTGGTTTGTGGTAGAGGCAAAGAAAGAGGTAGAGCTAGGGAAAAGAGGGGTGCACCTGCTAGGGGTGGAACTATGGCCTTAGAACTGGCTCGGAAGATCAACATCTCTTCCCCCATATGAGGATATTTATGAGGTTGTAAAGGATAAAGCAACTGAGGTTCAGAATGATGAAGTAGTACCAGTTCAGGTAGGTGCACCATCGATTCAATTGTCTTGAGATATGATCCAGCAGGTTCTGAGTTTCATGAGTAAGATTGCAGGAAATAGGACTACACTAGCAGCTTGCACTTTGAAACATCGGGGACTACAACATGCTGCTACTGTGGCTCCTCGGCTGGATAAGGTGTCAGAGGTAGGAGTCTTTCTGTTACAAGTAACAGGCCCGGTAATGACCAGCGATAGACATGATCGTTTCTGCATGTTTCTGAAGATATGAAACCTCCAGTATATCATGGATTAGAGTCTGAGGATGCTTATAAATTCATAATTGATTGTTATAAGAGACTGCACATAATGATTATAGTCGAGAGGTATGGTGTCAAATTTATTACTTTCCAGTTTTAGGGAGATGCCAAGATATGGTGGACAGAGTTGGTGGAGTGTAGGCCTGCTGGGGCACTCCCATTGACTTGGAGTCAGTTTTACCAAGTATTTTTAGAGAAGTATGTTTTGCGTACCATGAGGGATAAAAAGAGGGATGAATTTGCTACTATTGAGTAGGGAAATTTCTACAGTGGCAGCCTAAGAGGCTTGATTTCATATTTTGGCTTATTATTCGATGCAGTTGATTAGTATCGAAGTAGAGAGGATTTGCCATTTCATGAAAGGATTGAATATAGGGATTCGGGTTTTAGCTTTATAGGTAGCATCTTCTAGCAGGTCTTTTCAGGATGTGATTGAATTTGTAAAAATTATCGGAGGTGTGAAACAAAAGGGTCAAGCAAAAATGGCTTCAAAGAATCCCCAGACAGAGGGAAACTTCAGTAATCGATATTCCAGGGGTCAGAGTTTCCAGGGGTACCCTATATGTCCTATCTGTTCTATAATACAAGTGTCTGTTGGGGGTCCATCAGGGGCTGGCCTACCTTCGTCAGATTTTGGTGGTTATATCCCTTCGTCTGCTCTAGTGCAATGACCTACTCTAGATCATACTTGTTGTGAGTACGGTGAGGTCAGTCACATTAGGAGGTATTGTCCTTGCTATCAATAGATAGGTTAGCAGTAGGCTTTCATAGCTCCAGCTCCGACAGGTAATGGTAATGGGTATAGTATAGATCATATGCAGGACGGGCGTGGTGGTCACACAGCTGGTAGGGGTGGAACCCAGCCCACTTGAGGCATTGGTATTATTGGTATATATGGTCATAAGCCCAATAGGGCTGATGCATAGGTGGGTGGTAAGAATCATTTTTATGCTTTTCTAGGCAGACAGAGGTAGAGCCATTTGATGCGATGATCAAAGTTACTATTCCAATCTGTGACATCATGACTTCAGTTTTGTTTGATCCTGATTCTACTTTCTCATATGTGTCTGCTAATTTTGCTGAGGGGTTTGGCATGATTTATGAGTTGCTTGATTATCTTGTTAATGTGTCTGAACTAATGGGTAATTCTGTGGTTGTGGATAGGTTCTTTCGTGCTTGTCTAGTTATATTTGTGGGGAAAAAGGCTTTAGCAAATTTAGTGATTCTAGACATGGTGGATTTTGGCATTGATAACGCTCAAACTACACCTCAATTTACGAAGCGTAAGCGATCGTTGTCAAATATATAACCCAACAAGGTTGGGGTCGAATCCCACAGAGAATATGGTGATGATTAAGTCTTTGGTGAATTAAGTGACTAGTTGTCAATCGATTCCAGTAAATAAGGGGGGTTTTGTAATCAAATTGTAAACAAAACAATAATAAACGTAGGGGGTTTAAATCAGTAGGAGAGAATGAACTAGGGATGTGTTCACCATGGCGTTGTAACAATGTCGATTCTAGGCTTAACCGGGTTCTTTCTATATGATTGTCACGATGTGATCGCGTCAATTGTATCGTCTAAACGTCTCTCGACCGAATAAACAAATTTCCTTTTCTATTCTTTCGACCTCGAAAAGATGTACTTTTTAGCTTAGCAATCCTAACATCAAGTAGAGTAATCCAGTTACGGCATTATTCTTTAAGACGAGAGTTTGTAGTATCGAATCCTTGTTGTTTAATCAAGTTTTCCCGGTTTAAATCTCTTTACTCAAGCAAACTAAACCTAGGCATGTTCTAATGTTTGCAACCACTAGAAAACGTGACATAAAGTATGATTAACAACGTGACAATACATATATCGAACCCAACGCTACCCGGAATCTATATTGCTACGTTTGCCATGGCTTCCACAACCCTAGTTGCGGGAGTTTTAGTTCCTCATGCTCGAAGATGAAAAGAAGAAAGTCATGTTCATAAAATAATAAAGAAACGAGATCCTTACAATATATTGAGAACAATCTTCAAGTATCCAAAAACAATAAAAACCAAGAACTCAAGAACGAATCAAGAACAATAATGTTAATTCAAGAATCGTGTTCTTGCTCTCGAAAACTAACTAAAAACGTGTTTGAAATAATGGGAGAATAATTTCTAACATAAACCTAACATAGGGTATTTATAGGAGTCAAAGAAACCAAATCCAAAACGGGCTAGGAATCCCCAAAAACGCGGGTCGCCGCCTGAGTCACTGCCTAAGCGTGACGGTCAGGCTGACGGACCGTCAAGGCAGTGACAGACCGTCGCCTGGACCGTCACTGCTAGGCAGTGGTTCAACCTGGAGGTCTGCCTTGGTGTGACGGTCCCAGTGACGGACCGTCACATGTGTGACGGCCCGTCACGCAGGCCGTCACTCTTAGGCAGAACTTCGTTTTTCTCGTATTTTCTTCCGTTTTCGTGTTTGCTTCCATTTCCTACAAATACAACATAAAACCATCAAAAACAACAATGGTTGCTTGAAAACGTACGATTGTTCTTAGTAAAAAGGAGTCGAAAGTGACGTAAATTAGCGTCACATCAACACCCTCAACTTAAAACGTTCGCTTGTCCTCAAGCAACATAACATAAAACAATAATACGACTCTACTAAGAA